>VXBL01000732.1:344591-402963 GCA_013400195.1 Aramus guarauna | reverse complement strand
CATTAAATAAAAAAAAAAAAAAAAAAAAGGAGAAAGACCATATTTCTTTCATTGACTTGTGGGCATTTAGAACCATTGTGTCAGGTTGCATTCTTAAGACTCTTCAGTGATGACACATTAGGAAATTAACTAAGAAAAATTATTTGAAGCCAGATTTAAACAGCAATTAATTATTTGAAGACTGAATTTTCCAAATTTCCTGAGCTTCAAATTGTATGCATACTCAGGGGCCTAAACACGTACCTGCATAGGACAACTGGTGATTTTTGTGAAAACTAACACTAGTTTCATGAGCAGTTTAAGCCAGACAAAACTTGACACTGACATGGAGATAAGTGGTCTTTCCCACATCACGCACTTGCATGCTACCACAATGTACTGCCCTCCATCAATGACAGAAGTTTTCATGTAGGTATTCAGAGAACCAGATCAGGAACAAAGGGATGTTTTGTTCTGGTTTTTGGTGGTGGTGTTTGGGGGTTTTACTGTTAGCTTCATTTGTGAAGTATTTGATCCTTAAGGTGGTTTACTGAAATGAGTGAACACTTTAGCTGGCAGCATGGGAGCAGCATGGAGTGGGACAGGAAAAAATAGGTGACTGATTCTTTGAGGAGCAGTGCTGAATTTATATTGAACATCAAGAATTAATGGAACATGCAGTTTGTCATCTGCTTATGCAACATAGGTTGTTTTATTTGAATCAGAAGTCAGTAACTGTTCAAGTGCTGTGTGGAAAATAAAAGATGAGATCACATATTATGTCGTAGGGAATAAAGATATTAAGAGACCAATGTTTTTACTTCCTAAAAGTAGAATAGACTGAGATTGTACTGTTGTTCTGTAATGATTCATATATTAAGAAAAAAATAAAAATATGAGTGACATTGTAATCAAATTTAATGATTAAAGACATACCTTTATTTGATTAACCCAGATTTAGATGACAACTGGGAAGAATGAAAAAACTTTCAGCTTTTTGTCTGCCAAGTTCCTTACAGGAAAATTGGAATTTAACTAGATCCTTTTGTGTTTTTCCTCACAAAAATATTTCATTAAATTTATTTTTGAAGCTATAGGGATCAAAAGTTATACGATCGATCAACTGTCTTACCTAAAAAATTCAGTCTTCCTTGAAAATATAATACCATACTATCATCTTGAAGAGTGAAATTTTCAGAAATAAAATCATAAATCTCATTTCTTTGTATTCAAACAAAAAAAATGTATTTGTATAAAATTGCACTGTATCCACAAAATGGAGTCTACTAATGCATGCTACTGTCTCAGGGCAAATGTAAAGGTTATGGCATCAAGGAAACGTTTGTGTAACCACTGACAGGGTCTTTGTCTCATCTTCCTCTTATACTGGTGTTAAACTAACACTCTACTTGGCTAATGCAGCATAGTCCAAATGGCAATCCACTGACTTCCCCACAAGAAAGATCACCATTCATTTCCTTGTGTACTGGAACCAGAAGCTGCTGCCAAATCCTAATATAAACCTCAAGAAAAATGCAAGATGTATTAAATCAGTCAAATAAATTACACCATGCAATGAAGAAATACTCAGGCTAGCAGGAATAAAGGCCACATAATATACCTAGCACTATGCAATACCATGTTGATATACAAAGCTTTACTAGAAACATCAAGCGCAAGGTCCTCATTAATACAGCGTGATAGAGCTCTTGACATGGCTGACCAGGCATCGGCACAACACTGCCTAGTTACAACTCATGCCCAGAAAGCAAGCCTAGGTTAAAAAGCCATGATCCCAGTTTGTGGTTCTGGAGTCAGTATGCATATAGGCACCTTCTGTGTTTCTATACTTGTAACACAGACAAGCCCATCATTAAGACAATCACATATGAGAAAACATCAAGATTTTGGCAGTTACCTACAATGCAACAAAACAATAGCATGGTAATAGTATTTGGTGACATATCCACAGATTTTCTAATAAATATAAGTAATAGTGGTAGTAAAGACTTGGAAACACAAATCTCAGCAAGTGTTAACAATCAGAATCTGTACTGGGCATCTGCAAGAGTGTCTACTCCAACTGACAATAAGCAATAAAGCCTATACTGCTCTGTCTTTATTTACTGATCCTAATTTGATTAAACTAACGTAGGTGGTTAACACATTCTACAATCATGTTTTGATTTTGCTGTGCAGACACACCAAAAATTGAATGAGAAACTTCAAATTACAGGAGAGGCACAGTAAGATGTCCCAATAGGTACTCCTGAGTTCCATATTAATTCCTTTTATTTAATATCAGTATCACAAGCATTCTATATCAAAAGAACATGATCCATCAACATGTATCAGACAAAAGCTTTTTATATCCAAAAAGAAACAGGGAGATCTTTGTTCACATGTGACACTCTTGATATGCTTTAAATAGTGCCACATCTAATGCTTAAAAGCTGCTTCTGGGGCTACTGCACAAATCTGGACAACAGATCAAAGCCCATCTCATAGCTTCAAAAGTCAAAATAAGAGAAATCAATTTTAAGACCCCAAAATGAAACTACTGATAGAAGGTCAGCAAACATTATGAATGCTTCTAAAGCACCAGAACTTGAAAGAAAAATCAGACATGTGATTTTGTACAAAGATATTGTATCTCATTATTGCCTTGAGACACTACTGAAAGTAAGTCATAAGCTGCATACAGAATTACTCTACTTCATCACCTCAGAAATGCTATTTTTGATTGGGTGAAAGACAAGCTCTTTCGATAAGCCAGATGTGCCTATGTTAGAAACTGCTCTACAGCACTTTGTTCTCAGAAGGTCTTCCATCTCTTATTCTCTGCTGGAGTATAGTGTAACTATTTCATATCATTTAGATTTCTCTCCTGATGCTTGCCAAGCAATTTCGTTTAATGCAAAGGGAGAAGAGTGACAATTGCTAATATATTTTTCTCCTTCTTTCAGTCTACAGATGAATACATCCCTTTTTTTTCTTACTTTATTAGTTTCACAAGGCTTTCTGGTGCATCAATTCCACTAAATCTGGGGGCCTCCTAAATTTTCCCTGACTGTAGAAATTCTTCCATCTGCAGTCTAATGTTTAGAAAAATATAAATTCACTGCAAGTACATTTGCATTCATGTTTCAGCTGGCATCACAAGTGTGCTTCTGAAGTGGCACCCAGTTACGGTTCACATCATGAAGCAGTTTATAAGTGAATGAACTGCAGCCCTTCCAGACAACAGTCAGTCTGAATGAAGAAAATCTCTGAAATGTATAAAACATCATATCCTCAGCATCAGTTTTTTCCTTTGGTGATCCTCTCCTATTGGCCTGCACTGCTCCCTCATGTAGAAGTAACCACAACATTCTTCATGGTTGTATGTGTATTTTTGGATGCCAAATCAATATGTTGTAGTTCTACATTCTGCAAGTTATAAAAACGTTGTTGGCTAGGAAACAAAATGAAACATGTGGCTTTTATTTTTTAAAAATCATATATAAAATTCAATTACAATGTTTCTGATTTCTGTAATCTTTAGTTCTTTATAATGCTCCTATACATTATCATGGCATATCTATGTGTATTTCAAAGTACAGAACAGTTGGTAAAACTGTAAAATATTAGGAGAGTTATTCTCAGCCTATTTTGCACTTCCATCACACACATGTGTGTATGAAGGTCCATGCTGGAATATACCTAACATCCTAACTTATTATTGTGACCCTGACAGAGGATATCTAGGGAAGAGAATAAAAGCAAGGCCATAATATAGTGATCCTGCTTCTTGTTATTCTAAATTGCCAAAGTCCTGCCCTCCCTTCCAGTTCGATCTATACTACCTCTTCTTTTACACTAATTTTGGTGCTTGTTCCTGCTCTGAGCCATTTCAATGCTCTAATCTACCAGGAAACTATTCGCATTATTTTGTTAAAACAGTTTTTTTGCTGGAGAATGTACTGAAATGGTTCAACAGAGTTGGAATGCCACCACAGTTGCTGAAAGTGAAGGAGAGGAAATGGCATGCCCATGGTAACTAGAATTAAATTAACTTAAGCTGCCATAGAACCAAATCTGATAGGAGGTTAATTTTTTTCCCCTGGCAGTTACTCCACACCTAGGAGGTGGTAAATAAGCTTCATTATATGTTTTGTTAGGTATGTTTTCTAATGCTTATGTCTTGTGTAGGTCTAACGTATTCCATTGGAAAACTTAATTCCAAAGGCAAAATAAAAAATTCTTTCAAATTAGTTAAACTTTATTTTTGAGGGTAAAAAGTAAGTATTAGTTAGTGAGACTAATGGGTAGGTGAGATGACAATATGGACCCTATGACAGCAACTTTCAGAATATGTTGAAATAACACTGCTCTAACTCCTATTAGAACTGTGCAAATAAATTTTGCCCTAACTGGGAACAGTGTCTAAAAATATATAGGTTTTTCACAAAAGAGAACAGGGCCCCATTGGGTCAGTCAACTTTTGAGTCATTGGTTTATTAGCCCTAAGACAATCCAGGTGAATCACTTGTCTGAAGATATTGACTCTGAAAGGCTGGATTGAACTGTGAGCTAGCAATAAACATGCTTGGGTCATGGCAAAACATTGTTTAAAGGATTAGACACTGGACCAGGAAGATAAAATTACTGCATTCTAATTCTGATCATGACAGACTCCATCCATGGTTTTGGTGAAACAGCATTTTGGCACTGATTTCCCATTTTAGAACTGGATTAGAATTACTTCCCAACCTTACAAAAATCCAGAAAGTCAAATGGAGTTGTGATGAGTTAGACATCACCTCTCATAAAATCATACTTCAGCTCTCCATAGAATGCACCTGGAAACTACCCATGGCTAGAGGCTTCAGCCAGAGAGCACAGCATTTAGTACAGGGCTCTCATCATACTCCCACAATAAAAATAAAAATTAAAAAAAAAAAATGCACAAAATATCATCCTATGGCTATCTTCAATAGCAAATTACTTGACTGCATCTGAAGAGATGGAATAGGAACACTAAAAACAACAGCTAAAGAGGAAAGGAGAGGAATGGTGTATTCCTCATTAACCTCATTACCTATCCTCATGTGCCCCATGTTGAATAAACAGTACAATTCTATGTCCAGACCTCATCTGTCCTATAGTCCCATATATGATTCCTCACCTACTACATTTTAAGTCTAAAGAACCAAGTGGTAGAACTGAATACTGAACCACTGGGAGAAGCCATTATCTATTACAAAAGTTGTGAAATCAGAATAAGAAACAGCTTAAAAAGCTACTACATATTTTATTAATTTTATCAAGTACTTATTTATTGAACACAACAAAAGTAACCTGAGCTTAAAAAGAACAAAATCTTTGTATCTAAACAGCCAAATCAGTTGTATTTTCTTTCCAACTTCATGTGTGACTTGGTTCCAAAACAAAACAAAAAAAAAAAGAAGAATGATGGAACCAAAAGTGAGATGACACTAACAGCTAGATGTAAAATTATTCCCCCCCCCCAACTTCACCTCTTTCTAAACATAAAGGAAATTAACTGGTTTTAATTGTCAACTTCTTTTGCATCACTTGATAAAGTAAGTTTACTCACTGTTCAATTTGAGAATTACCGCTGAAATATTTGTAAAGCATTTAGTAGTTGTTCATTTAGGAACTTTTCCCTGTCTGTCTTAAACAGATAGCAAATCTCACTTGTAGGAAATGATTCCAGGTGTGCTATAACCAGAAATTCAGATATAATAATATTTCATACACTATTCACAGAAATAGGAAACCTCTTATAAAACCTGATGATTTTGAAAGAAAAAATAAAGTATGTTATTTCAACCAATATAGGAATATTAATAAATCCAACCTCCCCAAAGTCTATTTTATTTCCTTTTCAAATTTTTTAAGGTTCAAGTTCAAGTCATCACATTTCTGTTACAACTTTGAACATTAAGGAGATTGTAGGTCTCAGCTTACTCTTCACGCAGGTGTTAGCGGGCTGCATTTATTAAGTGAATTGCCAACCTTTCTTCATGACCAAAACTCAGAAGACAGTTTCATACTTTACTTTTTGAGATCTTAAGCCACAGAGGTGAAGGCATGATGAGAGAGTATGTTATATGCATGTTTGCTCTGACTGCAGCAATAAATTGTGAAATCTTGCATTTTTGTAATAAACTTGAAAAAATCAGCATTTATTAATAACAATGAATTTTTAAGATTCCCCCAAACCCAATCTTTACCTATGTTACTTTTGTCCCCCTCAAATTACTTTATGAATAATATACTATGTTGGATAGAAAACATTTCTGTTTTAACATAATTCAAAAGAATATGACTGACTATAAGCATCTGATGATTTCCACTGAAAACAATATATGCTTATAGCCCCAAACCACAGTAAAATTAGTATGTGATTATATTTTTCTGGTGGGTTTTTTTTTAATGAATGAAAGCAGCTTCTTATACTATTATGAACATTATTATCAGTAACAGTAGAAATCACTGTCACATGACCTGATGCCACTGTCAAAGAGCCTTTCAACACTCAGTCAGCTGTCTGCCACTTGACTATCTGTGCGTTTTGCAAAGTACACCTTATACAAATATTAAACTGACAGTGACAACATAGAAACCAGACTTAGCGTAGCTGAGGTATCACCACATTTACATGTAGTTTAACCAGCTTTCAAAAACAGTGTATCAGAAAGCATACGTGAAAAAACTTTTTATATACCTGAGTGGGGTTCTCAGTTGACTTAGTGGGCTGTTCTAAGGCTTTTAGGAGAATCTTAAGACATTAGAAGAATCAGCATTCTTAAAGCTATCTATACGTTCTCTGCATAGGAGGGGTTCTGCCTCTTAAAATTTATCTCCATATAATACTTGAGTTATCTTCATGCTTCTTTCCTTATCTTTATCTAGTTAATTGAAAGCCAGTATAGCACTTCAATTTATTTATTTCTTTGTTACCTTTGGAAATAAATACAGAAACTCTACACACATGAATCCTTCACTTCCTTTCTTCTAGGCACATACATGCATCTTGTCAAGATCTGGTTGGGGGTGTGAAGTTTCATCTGTATGAATAATTTTCTACGACAAAATATAGCAAAATTTTGGTGGTACTGAGATTAGAATTTAGGACATGATGCAATATCTATTCTATTGTATGTCAGGTTTTTTTCTTTTCTCTCAGTGCTAATGTTGCTGATGAAGGTATGTATTAACCTGCTTAGATATCCGTCCTTTTTGCAAGGACAACAGATCAATGGCTTGCTTTGATGTTAAATTCAAATCACTTCCTCACAAGAGGAACCCTAGTAGGAGAAGAATAGTTGTTTAATTCAAATTGTATGCAGCTGAAAAGGTTTTAACAATCTTCATTTGTCTGCTTTGCATACAGGTAAAAAAAAATCCCCCTAGGAGAGGTAAAATTTTCCTTGGGGAAAGAGACTTAATTTTATCTCATATCAAAGTTCAAAATAGCAGGATGCAAGTGAAGAGGAGCTCCCACATAATATATTCTCACAAATACTGACAGTGGCTAGGTTGTGATTGTGGAGGGACAGACATTTTTTTGCATAAGTCACTGTTGTGGTTTAACTCGGCAGGCAGCTAAAACAACCCCAAAGCCATTCCAAAACACAGCACTATACCAGCTGTGAGTAAGAAAATTTAACTCTGTCTGCATGGAAGAATATTAATCTTGACCAGAACATATGAAAAATTTAAACAAACTTTGAACTTTTAACTCTGTGGGCTCCTACTACCATTTCTATTTATTGAATATAGCTATTTCTGATACCAAAGTTCTTACACAGCATCTTTAATCCATACAGAATTGTTACTATGGGCTAAATCAATCTGCCTCATATTCAGAGCAGGGCAAATTTTGTGGTCTTTGAGGTCTAGGAGATATGGAGGACACTTTTGCTAACTTTAAGAAAATTCTTAAAATGACGTTATCTTCATACTTTTTAGTTTGGCAATCATATATTGATTTTTGTTAATCTTCAGTGACAAGTTTAAAATCTTTCCCATATCAGTTCCCATGCTTTTCTTTAACAATTTCTCCATTTATGTGTGCTGTGACTTCAGAAATGGCTTTAAATCTTTAAATAGATTTAATCACTCTTTGCCTTGCGACCTTTTCTGAAGCATCCTCTTCGTTTGCTGAAATTGCTGAATTTTCTTCAGAAGTATCTAAAGTTAATGAACTGTGAGTTCTGCCTGGGCAGGAGTTGATATTAACTATTTGGACATCATGATGTCTCAGGTATGTGGTGAAGTAGGGCTAGATTAACTTTTCTTACTGAGTGTCAAAGCCCTTTTTAAAAAAAAAATAAAAACCTTAGTATTGTTTTTGAGATCCATTATTTCTGTCAAAAATTATCAAAAATGTCTTCAAATATTACAAATTTCTCTTTTTTCAGTAAGCTGATTAGTTTTAGACTGGAGAGTACTGACAGGAGGCTTGGGGCTTTTTTTGCCATTTTGAAAAGAAGTTTGAGACCCAGACTCTTTTCAGCACCCTCATCATTCACTGGCATATGCTGTCCAACTGTTTCAGTTGTAATTTCCTCAGTTTATTTCTGCCTAAGATAATTAGACCTTAAAACATCACTTCAGCAGCTCATCAGCCTTCCTGTCCTATATATTTACGTGATTATAGATTAATCTAGATATCATTTTTTCATTATTACATACATCTTTTATTCCACTAGACTTGAAGTAACACAGAATATTGACCTAAGTTGTTCTATGGTTCATAGGAATCGAAAATATTTTTTTTTGCACAGAAAGACATCTTCTATCTAAGTGTCAAAACAGTTTTTACAATTTTTTTGCACTCCAAGGATCCCCATGACAGACGTAGAGCCTTTTTCTTTATCTTCCAGCTAATATGACCATCTGTGTATTTTACTTTTCTGATCATGATTATTTCCTTTACTTATAGTCCTCATCATCTCAGGAGCTGATCTGCTAGGGTGCTGATGGGAGCAGAATCTTAACCTCCTCCAGTTTTGAGCTTAGTAGGAAATATGAAGATACAGGTAAAAATTAACAGAGTATCTTCAGTATATTTTATCAGCAAACTAGTCATAACTACCTACACAGGAAATGCATAAAACTTAATGATAATTTTCTTTTCTTGGTGATTTGAAGATTCTCAGAAACGAACAAGGACTTTTTTACTTAGGAGAAATTGAAAGGTATGCATAGTGGCATGCACAATGTGCATACCCCTTCCAGAATAAAAGTGGTTCTTTTAGATGTTATGCTGTTTTTCAGTCAAATTATGTCTAAGTCATCCCACTTCCTTGCATTTTAACATCCACATTCATGCTCAATTCAGTTTAAACTGACACTTTCAATTTACTGTGTATAGACTCCTTACACAACTAAAGGGCTGGTTCTGGCAGAAAAGGGAGAATGCCCCAGGCAGGGAACTACAGGCTATTGAGATGCTTTTTTCCTAGCATCTTCTGATGTAACTGTACTGGGTTTTTATGTTACATATGTTATTCTGAGCGGGACTGGAATGAAGGTATCTAGTTTCAACAGGGAGTGCCCTAAAATAGTTATTTTTATCTTCTTATATATTTTGTCTACAAGTTGTTCCTACAAACTTCATCAGTTTCAACATCCACAACAAACCGTGGTTCTAGAACCCTTGACAATATTGTTTTGATTGATTAAATAAGGATTATATCATACACCAAGTAAATCTGTTCCAGTGCTAAAACTCTGTAAAAATCTAAGGTATACATATCACAGATGAGTGTCTTGACCTCCAGGATACCACCATAAAACAACATTTATCGAAAAACACATTCCTGAAATTTATCAGTGAACTAAAAAAAAAGAGAATAAATTAAGGTGGAACTCTGAAGAAACTGCTCTTCATAGTGTCTAGAAAAGTGTTAATAATAAAACTATTAATTAACCTCCCAAATAGAAAATTGTCTCAAAATTGTACACAGAAATTGAAATGAAAGATTACTGGCTCTATATGTTAGTCAAAAGTAATTGTTCCAAAACCAAATAAACTACCCACACTGAGAGTTGAAAAGTATATTATAGATGAGGGTCATAAACAGGTTGATTACTAATGCTGATAATTAGTAATTGGAAACTTTAAATGAGCATTTTCTATTTATTGAGTTCTAGCTCCTTAATACAGATACCAAGAGACACGAGTGCATCACAAAATCTAGCACCATAAACAACAAACTGCTACAATTACATTGAATAATGTAATATAAAACCTTTTATTTTGACTTTCACCAAACTTCTGGGGAAGTAGGCACAGTTTCAGGGAATTGCAATCTTTCTACACTTATGATGGGAAGACTGTTTCCACTATAATTATAGAATCATTATCACCACTTTATAAGGACAATAAAGAATAAAAAAGATTTAAAATCTTTTCATGTGTAGTGTATTTTTAGCCTGGTATTTTAAGGAAAGAAACTAATCAGGTTCCTGTAAGGCTGTATACTCTGCCTTCTATAACTTTTGAGTACCTTGGTCAATTGCAAAAAAAAAATCAGAGGTTTAAAGGGATGCAATTGGAGTCCTAGAAGATTTGTGAAACCTGTAGCCCATTTAAGAAGGCAGACCTCAATTAATATTCCTCCACTGAGGGAGGGGTGGTAACATGAATATATCAGTTAAGTGTTTTGTTTGACCTGTTGAAAGCTACTCTGCCTGCCTGTACTATCTGTCCAGGCAGCACATGTAGGTCAGAAACAGCAGCAGCATGTACTTCTCTCCCAGACAATAGTTAGCAGATATAGGAGGGTTTGGGAATGGGGGACAAGAGGAAACAGGTAGAATTCATACCCAGGGAAAAGGGTATGAGAAACACCCATCATGGGGAAACAAGCCTTTGTTACTTTCTTCACTTACAAAATAATTCTCCTTTTCATTTATAAAATAATTCTCTTATATTTCTTCACTTATATACTTCCCTACAACATCTTGCTTACTTTTGCCTTTTTAATAATGAGGCCACGACAAATGTACTTATTTGTATCAATGATCTTAAGAATTACCCAAAGTATCACTGTATTGTGTAATTCCACACAGTTTAACATCCACTTTAAGACTGTTGATAAAGTCACTGAATGTCTGTAAAAGCCTGGCTAAAGCACTGTCATACCTTGCATCACAGCTAAAGCTATGAGTTGGTTTGATAAGAAAAGGAAATAAATAAGTTCTAAATACCTCCTTTCCTCTAAGGACTAATTTTAATGCTGTAGCTTTGATAAAGATTCAATTCCTGATCCTATGATGAGATGATGTTTCCTCTCTTTACTGTAATGGTGATCACCCTCACTAAGCTCTATTGTTAAAACCATTAGTATGAGGTTTTTCCTCCCTCTTCTTAGGAGACAGCTATACTTCACTGTACTTTATGAATATTTTAATATTGAAAATTAACATCTTTTAACTGTTTGGTTTGCAGGATGTATCATATCAACACAGGCAAAAATTCTCTGTTGAGATATGGAAGTTAAATCATAATAAAAGATTCTTGGGACTATATTAACATTTCTATTCTTTCTTCCACCTTCCCACTGCTTGAGAACTATAATCTCAAGAATATGCAACACATGCACATTGAAGAGGACATGAAAGTGTAAATCAGTGGTGACCAAGAATGTAAACATCATGGTACCAAGAGTATAAATGGAAGGCACTGTAATGTAAGGTTCTTATCTGGTAGATCATTAAAATTTAAAACGATTTTCAAAATTTTGATATAGTCACATAAGTTATACAATTTAATTGCTAGAATAGTGCAGGCATGTATATACATTAGCTAATGCTGATTATTCTCCTGATAAGGTAAAAATAACATCTACCTACTGGTAACTAGTCATTAGGATATGCACATATCCAAATTAAGAGTTGCAATATCTTGCAATAACTAATAAAAAACCTAAAAAAATTAGAATATTCATGAAATAACATTTACAGAAACACTCTTCACAATCTATAGCATTGATCGAGGATTACATTCATGTTGACTTTCATGTTCAGGAGGTCCAAGCTTCTACTGTAGCTTAAGAAAAATGAGAATACGTCGTTCTATAAATACTAAAAGTTAAGTAAATGTTTAGAAATATTTTAGAAAAGGTGACTTCTCTTCTCTCTGACCCATGCAAAATTAAAAAATAATAAAAGCAACTGAAGCAGCTATTTGTGACAAAACAACAATATGTATGTATGCATTAAGTAATGGAAGAAAAATATTTTCTCTTAAAATCAATCACTATGTCCTAGATTGGTAGTAAGAAAAATATTAATGTCTGAATGCTCCTTGGTAGTTTGCATCAAATTAGTTAGCATCTGGCATTCTCTTCTCTAATGTATAATCTTACAACTTTGAATATTTTATCCTTAATATACATTGAACACAGCCAAATCAACAAGACAAACAATTTCTTACCAAATCAACAACTTTTTCTCTTTTTGCATCACCCTGGAAAGTTTTAGCATCCTATTTGCTCTGAAGTCCAACAGCCAGTGTGTGACATTTGACCACTTCTTTTTCTTCTACCTGGCATGTCTACACGTTTATATGTAAAGAACGTCCTCTGAAAATATCTTTTGCTACTCTTCTATCCCACTTTTAGTACTGTGATAAAAATACATAAGTAACATGTTTGGGCCACTCTCAATTTCTGTTCTTCAGGAATAACATAATATCCACATACACAGATCTTGAAAAAAGAGAGCTCAGACTATCTGAAAGAAAAGCTGATATTGCTGTTCTGCAGGCGAGATCTAAGGAGGCACAACATATTTCTAGTTTTGCTACCAGCCTTTTGCATTAGAAAGTCAGTGACTCTTCAGTCCCACTCAGTGCTGCAGCCAGCAGTTCCCAGACCAAGGCCAGTCACAGTCATGCCATTATCATTAGTGCCAAAAATCATGACAGCATTATACACATCGGCAGCAGCTCCAGCTGCCTCCTAAATTACAACATGAGAATGATCAAGTACAAGGAAAAAATAGTTTTCACAATTATGATGGTCAAACATTAAAATAGGTTGCCCAGAGAGCTTGTGGAATCTCCACCCACTAGAGACTTAAAATTTGACAGGGCCCTGAGCAACCTGGTAGACCTTTAAAGTTGGATCTAAATTAGAGTTTAGACCTGCTTTGAGTAGAGAGATGGACCAAATGATCTCCAGAGGTACCTTCCAACTTAAATTATGCTATGATTTTGCTATATTTCTTGTTTAGAAGTCTACACCTCCCCTCAAGTAAGCCAAACTTATCCTGAAAGGCTTTTATTCTCTCTCAATTTGTTTCAATTCTTCTAATACTCTTAAAAGTCATTGCACTTATTCTTGTCTCTGGCAATGCCCACCAGTATTATTTTGTTGGGTCTTTGCTGTGATTGAACCTTTTCAAAAAAGGCTTTTGATAAATTGGCTTTTGCTAGTACTACTGTGTTCCTCTTTTCTTGGTCTTTTTTTCACTCTATTCACTGCCTCTTTTGTCCAAACCAGATTTCTTCTTCATGGTGGCGTATCATGAGAGGAGGATGAGACATAAACTGAAACAAGACAGCTTCTACCAGGTTGCCTTGAGAGACGTTGTCCAGATTTGTCCTCAGGGATTTTCAAGACCAAACTAGGTAAAGTCCCTGGCAACCTGGTCTAATCTCATAGCTGATTCTGTTTTAAGCCACAAGCTGAACCAGGGACCTCCTGAGATCCCTTCCAACCTGAATGATTTGATAATTCTATACTCCATAATACAACATATATGTTAAATTTCTCCTACTCCAGCATCACTACATTCATATTCCTCCTAGGCAACTTTATGGATTGAGTCTTTCATCATCTATCCATATGGAGTAAGGAGAAACAAAAGCTTATGCTATAAAATATCTGGACTAGAAATTAGACAAACAACGTGTTTGTCTGAGTTGTATGTCTAATCATGTCAGAACAAACCCTTTGGACTAATGCTCTGTTTTCTTCTGTTGATGCAAAATATCAAACACAAGGGTATTGAGCCAAATTAGTAGCACTAATGGCAATTTATATGAATAAACAGACCATGAGCTGATGAGGTATGGGAATGACTGAAAAAGTTATTTTCCTGTAACTGATTTCTTTGTGGTGATTTGCTGATATGTATGTTGTAGGTGTTTATAAGACTGAGCAGTGAAATCCAGACAATTTTTTGTCTCTGCAGTTTGTCTGCAGTGAGCTCTAGCTCTTTTTTAAATGCATGTCCCTCAATGATGCAGCACGGGCTTTTTTCTTTTTTAATTCTTCTCAATCCTCAAATTTTAAGATTCTATCAGATTTCACAGGAAAGGGGCTGTGAATAACACATGTAGGTGACATACTTTGAAGAACAGCAGATACAAGTAACATAAAACTTTTTTGTCTGCTTTCCTACATGTCAAGTTTCAATTTGTGCTCCCCATGAGCTACTATTTAGTTGAAGAAGGGTTCTAGAATTCCTTGCTGTATATAGAGATGAGGGCAGCTCTTTCAAATCCAAATTCATACTTGGAGGCTTTGGCTTGGTAAAATATGAATAAAAGTTCAGGGTAAAACTCTGTGGATCTCAGAGATAGAAACATGCTGCAACAATGCCATCAGAGTGACAAGTTCTGGTGAAGCTTGCAAGGGTGGCTGCAGGTGAGTAATTTTACAGGTTCTTATGCAGTTTGCTGTCTGAAGAGGCAGTTAGTGCAGTAACAAAGCCAATCATGTACATAACTCAACTTTGAATATGAAATAGGGAGTTCCTCTGAAGGGTGAAAAGTCCATATCTCTAGGGTGTTTCAGTGCACTGGAACCTTTAAAACATGACAGTGGATTGTTTGAGACCCCAAAGCAAACTGACATATGGGTTTATCAAGAGAGTATTGTAAGGGCAATCTCATCATTTACCTTCTTCATGCATAACTGTATTGGGTTTGCATGGCAAGGTTTTGGTAGCGGGGGCGCTAGAGGGGTGGCTTCTGTGAGAAGCTGCTAGAAGCTTCCCCTGTGTCTGATAGAGCCAACGCCAGCCAGCTCCAAGACAGACCCACCACTGGCCAAGGCCAAGCCAATCAGCAGCAGTGGTAGTGCTNCTGGAGCAGTTCATGAAGAACTGTAGCCCGTGGGAAGGACTCACATTGGAGAAGTTCATGAAGGACTGTCTCCCGTGAGAGGGACTCCATGCTGGAGCAGCGGAAGAGTGTGAGGAGTCCTCCTCCTGAGTAAGAAGGAGTGGCAGAAACAACGTGTGATGAATTGACCACAACCCCCATTCCCTGTCCCCCTGTGCTGCTGAAGGGGGGAGTAGGTAGAAACCAGGAGTGAAGTTAAGCATGGTAAGAAGGGAGGGGTGGGGGGAAGTGTTTTAAGGTTTGATTTTATTTCTCATTCCTCTACTCTGATTTGCTTGGTAATACATTAGATGATTTTTTTCTAAGTTGAGTCTGTTTTGCCTGTGATGGTAATTAATTGAATGATCTCTCCCTGTCCTTATCTTGATCCACAAGCCTTTTGTTATACTTTTTCTCCCCTGTCTAGTTAAGGAGCGGGAGTGAGAGAGCAGCTCTGGTGGGCACCTGGCCTCCAGCCATGGTCAACCCACAATAACAACAGGGAATTAAATACAAAACTTGTGTTCTGGCAATTCAGACACTTTACAACTATTTCCGCTGTTAACTCATCTCGTGTCTCTATATTAATGTTTTAGTTCTGATCAGAAAGTCACTTTTAGAAATGAATCTCCCAGTTTGGGCAGGGGATGGGAGGTTTTTTGATAGCTAATTTCACAAATGGCTTAATAACATTGCAGAGCTGTTAAACCATGTTTGTTGTATTCATTCTTGAGCAGGGATATGCAGTACAGTTTATGACAAGCACTGTGTTGTGAAATAACCGTGATAACATACCATTGATATTGACATAACTAGTAGATACTGGTGACAAGCTGTTACTAGGATATTGTACCTGATTCTGTCCATGTTTATATAAAATGTCTTGTAGGGCACTGTTGTGTTTGTAAGCTACTAAAGTCTCCAGAACAAGCATATATGCTCAACTAGGTTATGCTAGTAAAACATTATATTATCAGAAAGCCACAGCTTAAAGGCTGCTGAATAACAGGATTGTAACAGCCTCCCCATTTAAACCAGACACTAACAAATATACACCATATGCAAGATATGTAATTTATAGTAAATCTGGATATAATGTGGAAATGCAGACCAATGAAGAAAAAGCCTACTGCTAATGTATAAATGCAAAAAGTGAATGTATAAATGTGATGCCAAATAGACCCAAGGGGGACTCCCTCATAAGGAGGAAGAAATCATCAACATAAACATCAAATTCCTTCTATCACATTCCTTCTATCAAAAACCTGGATTGCTGATGATTTGCCATAACCTTTACTTTTGAGGAGTAGCACCATTGATTTCAGGACTCAGACATGCACTAGAGGGGTGAGCACAGCATCAGTGTAAAGCATAGGTACTTGAAAGCTTGTGTGTATAATTTTTAATAGTTTCATTATCAGGCATAAGCAGTAATAATTGGATAATTTGACTATAAATGTAAGTATCTTCTTACCTAGACTGATAATAATTTTTTTATCAGACTGTTAAGACTTTAATTAGATGAATCATAAATTCTTGGTTTCACGCACACAGCATGTTTCTGTAGCCCACAGAATTTGCACAGGGTGTTTAGTCTGGTAACCGTGCCCCTGAAGCTTTGTTATTAAATCTCAATGCAACAACTGATGGAGAATGTAGGTGACCTAGGCTGTATCAGATGCAACAGCATGTATTTACCATGCTACTAGAGACAATCTTGTTTATTTAGCTTTTTTAAGAGGTTTAAGTGCTTTATTATTCAACTTTACTTTTTGCCAGAAAATTCAGACTATCATTTCCTGAGACACATCTGGACTGCCAATTTCTTTAATTATTAATTTGTGGCTTCATTTTCCAACCCAGGTACTTATGACTACTATATCTTTGTATGTCCAGCATCTCTTAGTGAAGAGAATTAATTTTCAAACTACGAGTTTGAACTTCAAGACAGAGAGATCATACTTTGAAGACCATGGCAATGAAAGTAATACCATTTCTATTGTCTTTAATCATAAACCACAGTATTTTTAAATAAATCAACCAATACTTAAGGAAAATAAAATTCCAGTATAAGTTTCAATTTTCAGCATCACAAAGCATAATTCTGTTGGGACCCGGCAGACTCTTCAGGTAAGAATGAAAAGATAGAAGAAACACAGTTAACCTAATGTAGGAGCAAATGGAGTTAAAGGAAAAGGCGCTAATCTTTTAAGTACCAAAAATCCTGAAATACAAATTATTTTCCTCATCACAAGTTCCAAGGGATTCAACTAAAAAAAGAGAGAAGTTTATCAGAAGGCCATTCTCCCATGAACACAAATGAACAAGAACTATGGCTCTGAGTCATGGAATTTTATGAAATGGTTTTCCATCGATTTCACTATATCATTTTCCCACATACAATGAAAAATTAAAAAAAGCCTTCGTGATCATGAAGAAATTTTTCAGATATGGAGCAAAGAAGAACATTTGAAGAAACATTGAAAACAGAGTTCCAATAGTTGTGATGTTCCCCCTCAGTTCAGAATCTTTATGATGACTTTTTTTTTCAACATCCACAGCAAAATTGTTGGTGGTCATTTAACTGCATTATCTTCAATGTCCATCTTCAATACTGGATATAAAAACAAACACTAGGATGGGGACAGCAAGGCATCTGGCTCTTCTGAACATTGTATAGTCACCTGTCATAGGCTATGCTATATGCCATTTGTTCTATCAGAGTAGCCAGTTTTCAGTAAGCTAACATGCATACTGGAAGATAACTGGCAGTATTAGCAGATTCTCCACATGGTAAAATTTATTTTAATTTTCATAGTTGTTTTCTCCACTTTGGTGGGTAGAAGACATTGCAGACATGACAATCACAGAGAAGCTGACATTGGAAGAGACTTCTGGAGACTCTTTAGTCCAATCCTTCTGCTCAGAGCAGTCAGCTACAGCAGGTTGCTTCAGGGCTGTGTCCAACTGAGTTTTGAATATCCTCAAGGATGGAGACTCCACCATCTTTTTGGGCAATCTATGCCAGTGTTCAATCATCCTCACAAAAAAAAATAATTTTTTTTATGTTTAAATGAAATTTCTTGTGTTTCGGTCTATGCCCACTGCATCCTGTCCTGTCAATGGGCACCACTGGGAAAGAGCCTTTCTCCATCTCCTTTATCCCATCCCCCAGGCATTTAAATACACTGATAAGATCCCCCTGAGTCTTCTCTTCTCCAGGCTGAACACTCCCAGCTCTCAGTACTTCCTTGTATGTCACATACTCCAATTCCATAACAATCTTTGTGGCCCTTCACTGGACTCAATTCTGTATGTCCATCTCTCTCTTACTGGGGAGTCCAGACCCAGACACCGTGCTNACTGCATCCTGTCCTGTCAATGGGCACCACTGGGAAAGAGCCTTTCTCCATCTCCTTTATCCCATCCCCCAGGCATTTAAATACACTGATAAGATCCCCCTGAGTCTTCTCTTCTCCAGGCTGAACACTCCCAGCTCTCAGTACTTCCTTGTATGTCACATACTCCAATTCCATAACAATCTTTGTGGCCCTTCACTGGACTCAATTCTGTATGTCCATCTCTCTCTTACTGGGGAGTCCAGACCCAGACACCGTGCTTCAGATGTGTCTCACCAGGGCTGAGCAGAGAGGAAGGATCCTCTTCCCTGCCTGTTGATGATGCTCTTCCTAATGCAGCCCAGGAAGTTCAGAATAATCCTGTTGGCCCATTTCTTCAGCCTGTCATGATCACTCTGACTGGCAGCACAACCATCTAGTCCATACTTCAGTTCTATGAACATGTTATAAGGGACAACAACCCTTGCTAAAGTCAAAATAAACAACATCCACTGCTCTCGCCTCATCTTCTGAGTCAGTCATCTCATTGTAGAGGGCTATCGTGTTGGTTAAGCTTGAGTTTCCCTTTATAAATCCACGCTGACTACTCCCAATCACCTTCTTGGCTTCCATATATTTGGAAATAGTTTGCTATTTGCTCTGCCACTTTCCTAGGGATCAATGGCCTGTAGTTCTCTGGATCCTCCTTGTCCTTCTTGAAGATACGAGTGACACTTGCTTTCTTCAAGCCCCAAGGAACCTCCCAAGATTGCCATGACTTTTCAAAGATTATTGAGTGACACTGAAGTGACATCAACCAGGTCCCCCCCGCGGGTATCAGGGCCTGCAAATGTGAGGCTTCTTCCAGGTGTCTGAAGAAGGCCTCATCTTCTTCCACCTGGTTAGGTGGTCTGTAGTAGATACCCACAGCAATGTCATCCTGTTTGTCCTCCTTCTGATCCTAACCCATAAACTCTCAGCTGGCTCATCATTTGTCACAAGGCAGAGTATCATGCACTCCAGCTGCTCTCTCATATAAAGGGCAACTCCCTCTTCTCTCCTTCAGACTGCCATTCCTAAAGAACCTCTTTCCAACCAAAAATAAATTTAAGTGGAAATTGCATAGAATTTATTATGGTCAGATAGCAGGAGAGATTTTAACATGAGCAGTTCTGGTATCTTCAGCAGGGTAACTGTTCCAGCAGCCAAGTCTATTTAACAGCTGTACTTTTCACTTTCTGAAGTTCATGCTATGTTGGTCATGACTCAAGTGATCATAGCTTCAGACAGAAGCTGATGACAAATTTGTCAGTAAGTTCCATAGTGATACCACCACGGCCCACAATTTCATAGTGGTGTTAACTATTATATACTACCTATCAAAATACCTGCACAGTGCCCCATGAAAACAGAGGGTAAAGTCCTTTGCTGCCAGCCACAGGGACAGCTGGCCCAGCTTCACATCCAGCAGCTCCTAACCCATGAGAGAAATCGCTTACACCATCGGTTTACACCATCTTGCTGCTGCAACCTCTCTCATCTCAAAAAAAGACTTTGTCTAGTTTCCCTTAGTCCTAAAGAAGAGGTAAACCTAGTGAAGAGTAAAAAGTACAGCTGAAACCACAGTACAGTGACAACTGGAAACTAGCAGTAAAACGTTAGGCTTCACCCATCTTTTCTTCTTAAACTCACTCAGCTTATCGTAAGGTAAGCACAAGCATGAATTCTTTGCTTGACTGAGGATCAACAAAAAAAAAAAATTGTTGCCAAAGATGAACTACTGAGTCATATAAAACTGTTCCATCCCTTCCAACCTGATCATTTTCAAAATCTAATGACTCATTATAATGCAGATTTCAAAAAATCAAACTGAAGAAATAGAAGATTATGCATTAAATAATGGTTATAAAGATACTTAGATTTGTAATAAATCACTTTGTTTATAACCTATTACAATTAATTTTTTTATCATCAGCTCTATTTTCCTTGACACATACAAGCAATGCATCTAAAGATTAGAGGTGTACACAGAATCTAGCAATAAGGTTTGCAGATAGGGTGAATATCTTTTACTAGATGATTTGGTATACCTGGAACAATCAAAACAGAAGCCCTCCTTCAGGGCTGTAATAGAAACTGCAATATCAAAGCTAAACAGAGCTGAGAACAATTGCTGACAATTTAGTTTGATATATATCAGTTGCATCATCTCAGGAATAAAAGATAGTTGGGTAATTGTGAAGTAAAGATGTGGAAGACAGGTGAGCAGTAACTATTATAGGGTTATCAGACCTACTAATATTTTAAGAAGGAATTCTTTTTCAATAATACAGTATTTGACAGTTCAGCTGTCAACTGAGAGCAACTAACAACACTACTGATGGAATAAAGTTCTGCAGCTAATCATAGCACAGCAAGAAGTCATATGACTAAACTAAAAAAGAAAAAGGATATATTTATAATGCCTTTACTAGTTTATTGCAAGGTCTTGCAACAATTAGTTCCTTAGAATCATTTAAACAGTACAGTAGTATTATAGCAATCAAATGGAATGTATCAATCTAGGAAATTTGCTGACACAAGGAAATATAAAGTGTTTGTTATTAAAGAGTGTCAATATTTTGCAGCTTCTAAAAAGAGGTAATAAAGCAACAAGTGCATCACCAGCCTCAATAAAATTCATAGTTCTTTTAAGACTGACAAGATCAGAAGAAAGTTACTCATAAATGACTAATCTTGTATCAATCATTTCTTCTGCTATCAAGCAAAAGCTAATGGCAGATCACACATTTATTTTTCTTCAGAATATATAGTACTTTTATGGTAAAATATATGTCTGTATTTATAATTTGAGTATAGTTGAAATATATTTCAAAAATAAATAGCATTTTTGCTTTTTTAAAAAAATTGTATTTATTCAGGACCAATTAAAATGGGTGCCACTAAATGAAAGTTTTCCCCAGCAGCTGAGACTTTTTTTTTCTGAAGGATGGAACTTCTAAAGGAAACAAGCAGAACACTTAATAAATGTCTTTCCTTTCACTGAATACATTTCCTCAGATGTAGACAGATGCAGAAGGAATGAAGTTTGACGAGAATTTTGAAATTTCATAATTTATTCAATACAATCAAGTATTTAAATAAGAATTTTAATTTTAATACTGTTCTTACTGTGAAGAATACATTTAGCTGCAACTGATTTTTAATTTTACTAATTAGAAACATTTAGCTCAAATTTTCTATCCTTATTTTCATAATGAATTCTCTAGAAACTTATATGGAAATGATTTCTAATAAAAAGGTATATGGACAACATTTACACTTCCAGGACACTTTCTTTTTTGGGAAAAGGAACTGTAATCCAATGAAAAATTATTTGCTACACAGCTGATTGAGAACAGATCTCCTGGTCAATTTATGTGATTATTGAAAACAATGAAAATATTCAGCTGATCAAATATTCTATTTTGCATTTTATATGCCAAAGTATTTGCAATCTCACATTTTACTGTCCAGTATGAAATAGTCATAATCTTAAGTTAAAATTGAAGTCTTGAGTACAGTGTTTCCACTATGCATTGTATTTTCTTTTTCAAAATAAGTGATGGTCTTCCGCTAGGCAGTTACTGTGTTGACTAAGATGGATTGAACAACTTCTCCTTATTTAGAAAGCTCACCTAATTGAAACTGTGTTTTAGTATAAAGCCAAATATTCACATTAAAAATTCATTGCCAAGTTGCTGAAAATATTTACAGAACAATAAAGATGATTGAGGGAATTCAGATATTCTCATAAACACTTCTGGAATGTGGAAGGTAAACTCATTGATGGAATTGTTTGCTATGAATTATTTCCTTTATTCCTGAAAAAAATGAGGCTCTCAAATCTCAAGTTTATGTAATCAGTCATCTTTTGCTTTATGTTTATCAATCAAAAATTCTTCCAGCTAGTAATAACACAAGGAAGAAACTAATCATATGGTTACTGGTGAGATCGCAACTTTTAAAAATCTCAGCAAAAGTTGTTTCAGAGGATTATACAGTGTCGCCACAAAAAAGAAACTGCAAAGATGCCCAGGCAAAACATGCAATCAGTTAGAAAAACTAATTTCCTAAATTAATCCAGATTGTAACTGGCATAATAAAAACATTGATGTCAGAGACTGGAGTTTGCAATAATGAAGGGACTTAGAGAGGATTAAAGAGGATATAAGAGATTATCAGACTAATCACAACTGATATTGGCACAAATTAGATATCAGAGGCCATATTGTACAACCTTTAGATGTGTCTTCTAAATTAGAAATATCAAGTCCTAATCTCTCAAAAAAATAAACAGAAAAATGTATATTCAGAATAAAGACTATGATTTTGAAAACCTAGTAATATCAATGATTGCTCCTTTGTGCAATATGTGAACATGCATACTGAATGTCTCCAAATATTTATGTTCATCTTTCACATACAGAAATTAATTTTCAATATTGCCATAGGAACCGGAATATGTGAATTGTGTAACATGGACAAAACAATAGTACAGGAAGTGAACATAGTATTACATGATACGCTTTTCAAAAGACAGCTTCCATGGAATGCTGACTTAACTGTCCACCTAGTATTTAGCAATAAGTAACATAAAACTCTATGTAATAATTTGCAATTACGTAAAAACTCTGTCAAGTAATCTCAAATGGAAAAAACCCCACCAAAATGACAGGCAATTTTTTTTTTAACACCTTCCCTCTGTCACCAAACCAGAATAGAGAGATTGTCAAGGTATATGTAAATCAGTAAGTGGAAGGAAAAACTCTCCTTTTCATAAGGATTCCATCTGTCTGGATAATTTTTTTAATATTTCTGACCATTGGTATATTCTGTTTTAAGAAAGTATCTTCTTAAAGTAAACAAGAACACAAACTTGCAAGGATGTCACCATAAAAGAAAAAGCAGAACATCATTAAACTAAAGGAATTTTGCCATGTTAGGGTATAGGGCAGAAAACACTTAAAAGTCAGAAGGTTCATCTATCTTAGGAAGATTTTTTCTAACAAGCTGAAATAATCTGTAACACTACAGATCTCTGACAAAGAGGAACAAAGAGTAACAAACTGTATAGTGTTATGTTAACTACACTGAAGTTAAATACAAGTTGAAATGTAGATGTAGAATCTAGTTTCCAAAATAAAGAATTAGTCAGGAGGATCTGGTGACTAAATCTAAGCTAGTTATAAAATGATAGGGCTTATAAAAGATTCTCAAATCTCAGTCTTCAACAATTTTGGCAGATGCTTTTGTAACCAGAGTGCAATGTTGATTCCTTGTAAACAAGAGTAGTAACAGATTAACTAAAACATATCTTTGTAAAATCTGATGTCTTACACAAGAGTAGAGCTTAAACAAACCAGAGGCTAGCAATCTTCTTCTCAGTTTTCTTATTCAGACAGAATAATGCACACACCCAAACCACCCAGGTACTTTCAAAACTAGAAAAGACAGAGAAATGAAAAATGGTATGATCTTAGAACAAATAATTAAATGATAGAAATGCTCTGAGAATGAGACTATGAATACTGGACATTTACCAAAGGTAAAATAATCTTTAAATTACTTTGATGATTGTTGTTAACATTATAGTTAAGAAAAAATATTGTCTTTATATGTAACAATGCTACTTATGTTATTTGCACTAGTGTCAAAGAAGAATCAGACACTTCTGCTGAGTCCTGGCTAATTTTCATGTATCATTTCAGGGATAGGAGAAGAAACCTCTTGGACTTGAAGGAAAAAGACAGCTTTGAAATTTAAACACTAGAAGATTTCATTGTACCTGAATAAATTTAGCACTCAGAGTAAATACAGAGACCATAAGCTGACCAAAGATGATGATGTGCTCTGCCCTATGATGATCTGAATCACAATATAGGCAAGCAGAGGTGATAATTTTTCTAACTCAATATGTATTTTAAGTTCTACAAATACCTCATTTTTTTCTTACCTCATTTTTTTGGTATGCATCTACATTTGGCCAGATGAATGTATTGGGAGCCTTGTGGAAGACACTGTATTCGAAGAGTTAGTGATCTCAGGCAAGCGCATTAATGGACTTTCTACTTACAGCTTGAGAAGCCCATAAGTTAGTATGATTATGGCATTGTACACAGCAGTTATCTGCTAGAGTGGCTCACGTTTGCCCAGGCTACATGCTGGTGAATGCTATGACAGAGATAACATTCCAACCTGCCAGGAGAAGATACATGATCCTATGTGCTACACAAAATAAATGGCATAATGGTGTGGGAGGGAAGAGGAAACTCTACAAAGATTTTATGTGTGGAGTGTGCCACGGGGATCAGTGCAATGCTGCACAAAATGGGGTTCCCAGCATCTGAAAGGATGTAAGATTTACTTGCTATCTATATTCATCTTTTTATTCTCTCTTATTAAAAAAGCTATTTTATTAGGTCCTTTGTTGTCAAGCTTTTCTTACTGAGATCCAGAGTGAACCATACACCCTCTTCCTGCATCCCCTAGGGGTTGCAGAACAATTCTTACCCCAAGGGTCATTAGCAGGCAACTGGATTATCAAAATCAGGAGTGTCTACACAAAAAATGCATTCAGTCATCAATTTTATTTAGATCACCAATGAACAGAATCTACTACCTAAAGAATCTGGAACAAATTTCCAAATAAGTTTACACATATTTTTAAAAATAATAATAAAAAAAAACAAAATAGGTACAGTTAGCCAATAGGATTGTAAGAGCTGGTGCCAAAAATATGGTTCTGTGCATAATTTTTTGTGATTTTGCCAGTTTCAGCAGATTGCAGGTAAGAAGACAAAGAAAAGAACATACTAATAAAGCTATAGGTTCTGTGGAGGCCAAAACCATACTGGGGATCTGCATAGTGAATTCTGAAAATCCAAAATTAGACCAATGACAAGAGTTAGATGACAGGTAAAACTTATTTTCAAAACTACTGAAAATGTCAACACCTAAAATCTTAACAATAATTACAGCTCAGTGACAAAATAGCTTAAGTTTTGGTCAAATAAAGATTTAGCTTGCTTAAAAGTGATGTACAAAGAAATTGCTGCTCAATAACTTTAATAATATATTTCCATATTTTTTCCACTTGTCTCCTCTTTTAACCCTGGAAGAGAAAGGTTATTATCCAGCATGTCAATCTATAAACTGGATTAGACATAGTAAAACTGCAGGCAAATGGAATGAGAGTAACATAATCTTGCAAAAGGACAAAGACTAAATGCCATTTTCACTGATGTAATTTACATTTAACTGTATGCATGAATCTCATCACACTACCTGATGAACTAGATATCTTTTCCATGCATGTTCTTATTTTGGCGGGTAATACAGAATCTAGTTTTCAGAACTATTTGAAGTACTGCTTCACATTTTTATTTTATCCTTTCTTATTCATTATATTTTCAAAAAAAATTTAAAACATTTCATAAAAATGGAAATACAATCTGTTACCAATTATCATTAGGTGACACATACATTTCCATAGCTTTTCTGTAGTTTTCTGAGAATATTCTCCCAGAATATTCCTCCATGATCTCTAGTCTTCTGTTTCAGTGAAATAACTACCTTCAAATATTTCTATCACATGCATAAGATACATTTAAGATTTTTAAAGGAACAGATACAAACAATAACCTTGAGCTTTTCATTTTGAATTGCATTTTACACTGCCATCAGTAGATCCTATTATTTTCCTATGGCTTCTAGTGATAATGTGATATGAATTTTGCAATAACCAAGTAAAGAATATTTGATGCCAAGAAAGACACTACCGTGAAAATTAAATACTTGACCACAAATCTCTGCCCTAATACAAATGCAGTAGAAAGTTGCAACTGATTTGAAGAAAATTTTCCCCTAACATTGAAAAAGCTCTGATCGTTTCTGAATCAGCAGTGTTGTAGTAATTATTACTGACTGTTTCAACCAATGGGACAGTATATGAATGAAACTGCCTGAAATGAGGTGTTTCAATACACATACAAGGTTGAAGAATTCTGGTATGATTCAGTATGAAGACTGATGCAGTTATATATACACTAAATTAAAGAACAGTCTTGCCAGATAGTGTATAGACTACATGGCTGAAAGTGTTTTTCTTAGTCATTTAAATTATGAACACTCTTAACTTTGTTGATACATAAAATAAAAAAAAAAATCAGATAATATCTCACTGTCTTCAAGAAACAAGGAAATGCTAAGTGAAAACACAGACTGTAACAGCAAACACATACAAGGTGAGCAAAATAGATTTTGAGTCAGAGGCTAAAATGATAATTATTTTGTGCCTTTATAAATTACTCCATATGAAGATCTCCTGAGACTTTAGTAATATTAATTAAATATGTATCATCAACTTTGAAAACCTGATTGCTGCCACTCATCTGGAGTCTGAAGACAAAAACATAGCTACACTGATCAGAGCACAGATCAATGATCTTAAAATGTTTACCAGTAGAAGTTAAACTAAAACAAAATGCAGACAAGGTTTTAGAGCCCTTCTGAAATTTACAGGCCTAGTAGTTTAAAGAAATGCAAAACCTTTACAAGCAGACTGGACAAACTCTTGAAAAAATCAAAAGCACATGAAAAATATGAAAACAATAGTATATTTATTCCCAAGGAATTGTTAAGGTTAAAATTGTACTTAGGCAATCTCATGCCCAGTAATTCTGCAGAATTAAGAGTTATGTAGTAAATCCCTAACTCTCTAGCAATAAAAGCAAAACAAACCCAAATCAAAAACAACCCAATAACCCCCCCCCCCCAAAAAAAAAAAAAAAAATCAAGGAAAAAAAGTATGATCAAATACAGGTATAAGTTAAAACAGCTATTATAAAATTTGGTAAGATGACATTGGAGACTCTTCTAAAGGGTGAAAGCTGCTTTGATACTAGAAATCCATAATCTTATTTCTCCATCAGCCTTGGTGGACATTTCAGTAATATAATCAGTGTTTTGTTCCTGCTATTTTAGGATATCCAACTTAACATTTAAATCCATCAAGGTCATCAAGTAAAAAACTTTAATATGCTTTTCCTTTTTACTGCCCACTCAGTAATGCCTTAAAATTTCAATTTTTAAGAACTGAAATTGTATTAAGTAGAAGAGTCTACAGATACTCTTTACCCAGGAAACTTAAGAATTTTACTCTATTCCAAATTACAAATGGAGATGAAGCTTAAACCTAATGACAGGAAAAACATGGCTTGTTGCTAGTGGGTTTTTTCATTAGGCTCAAAAAGACACATCTTTTTCCCCAAAATTGACATATCAGTTTGCCTAAAATTACCCATATTCCAAAAACCTCTTCAACTCCTATAAAAAGTAATGTGATCTAATGTCTGGCTAATCCAAATAACAACATAGTACAAGTAAAATTACAGTGATTAAAGTTCAACTGGTGCAAACTCTTAACTTTCTGGAAGAAAAAAAGACACAGATGAATATTAACATTCACTGTAATTTTAATCAGTAATATTGAAAAAAGGTTGTGACTTTCTGATATGAAATAGTCCTTGACTTTCATAATTCTTAAGCACTTTCTTTTATCATTTTGCTGATGTATGTTCTATTTTAAAATCAGAAGGATAATGGATGTGCTTCTTAAACAGTAAATTGGGTTTTATATCAGAAACCTGTCAGCACCACGACAGGTTGACCTGACAGTGGTCTTGCATTTGCAGCTCTCCTTCATGACTGCTTTTCAAGGTGATAGGTCAATCTTAAGAAAAGTGCAGATTTCTTGATCCCTCAGGAAACATCTTAGGGTCATAACATTCACTGCTTTTATAGTCTTCATAACAGATTAAAAGCAAAGCTATCCTTTGCTGTCACATATATTTTTATTAATCAAGGGCATTTAAGGTTTGGGTAGATAATGTAAATTCAAATACATTTGATTTTTCTACTGCCTCTAGGACAAACATCAAAATTCAGGAGTAACAGGTTATCCCTCAGTGTTACTGATAACTGCAATACAAAAAATTAAACCACACTTGTTTTTAGTGAATCATATCTTTGATTTCACTAATTTTTAAATGAGGAGTATGTTAAGACAGCATCTTAGTATAAAAATTAAGTTTAAGACTTTCCTTTTATTTTGGATATGAAGTTTCAATAAAATAAGGAAAATCAAAGCCTGGAAGGTAAATGGTTAATGGCAACATCAGTTGCAACAAAGTACTGGAACACCCTGAACTCCCCGTCTTTGTTCAACAAGTGCTGATCTGCCACAGTACCTCACAGTACATATTCATTAATTTATTTGCTATGCTGATTACTCCAAGCCTAATGATAATGGTTTTTAAACAAAATGATAATGCTTTTTAAATGAACTCACATTGTAGAAAGACTGTTTTGTAGGTATTATTAAATAGAATATGATTGATCATATCCTTGAAGACGGCTAGTTCAACACTGCTCTATCATACAACATGGATGAAAGGGAAAAAAATACTCAGAAAATTAAGAGCTCACTATTACAGAACCTGCTTTCTATTCTATTTTGCAAACTTCCTTGTTTAGTTTATATAGCTGTGGTAATATTTTAAATCTACCTTACATGGAGTATGTTATTTTGGGTTGTTATGGAAATTTTCCATGAAAGCTTTCTAAATTTCTAAGAACAGATGCAAACATCTAAAATGAACTTTTGAGAGCTTACTGTATTCATTCACTAATTCTAATGTATACACTGGAAATGAGCTCTTATGACTGGATGACCACTTCATAGTGCTGTATTTACCAATTTTGTATTTATAGGAATGAAACTTAAATATACCAGAATTCAGAATATAGAACACAGAAACCTGACCAAAAAGCACAGATGATGAAGCACTTGGTGTAAATTCTTACCACATTTTTTAAAAAAAGGATTATGATTCCTTTAGCATCACATCTGCATGTTTCTACTGCAATAACTTTTAAAAAGTAAATATTGTTCTTTGGTGCTGAAAATATTATAGTAAATCTCTTAAATCAATTTGGCCTTTTTATTCAAACAGCTATTTTAAGTTTGCATTTCACTGAATGATAAACGAATGCTAACTCTGCTTTGAGATGCGATAAAAGAAACTTACTTTGAAATTAAAAATCTTAGAATCTTGATGATGACTCAAGTAACATACTAAGTAAATCTGGTAGCATCCACTCCAGGATGTCTCTAAAATTTAAAAGGAGTAAGGCATGCAGACACTGGGAATCAAACATTTGTAGTGTGTCAATTTACTTCTCCAGTCACTTTTTCTATTGCCATTTTAAGATACTCATGTTTCTAGAATAATTCTTTAATTATGTCCAGTATTTTCACCTGTTTTCTTAAAGTGTAATCACAATAATTTATAATATTTTACTTAACCTTTAAAAAGATGTCAGTTATTTATGAAAGTTTAGGTACCAACACTGTTATAAAAGGATAGGGAACAGTGCAAAGACAAAGGTAAATATATCTACTCTTCTAACTAAAATGTCTTTTAGTATGTTCAAAGCTGCAGTGCCACAACAGCCTTATCCTTGGTGAAATGTTTCCTTTTCCTCTCTTGCCTTAGATCTGGCTATGCTAAGCTGTTTCTATGCACTAAGTAATCAGAAAAACTGTATTTATTTTTAGGGAGAAGAGGGGTTACTTCTCTGCCAATTTAGCATGCTAAGACAGCTCCTCCCAAATGTAAAAGCTGAAATCTTTTCATTCTGGCCACTTTCTTGTGTGACATAAACATGAGAAAGCGATAGGAAAGGTTAAGGATATCTATCTATACATGGACACTTTTGTGAGAAGCAGACCTGAATCTCTTCAGCCTAAGAGAATCAAATCAAATTTTGCTAGCCAAAATCTCTAAACCTTAGTTTATTATATAGAGAATAGCAACTGTAGCAGTGGCACAGGGAGCAAGTCCTGACTTCATTTGTTCAAAGAATACTGGTAGCTGTTTATTCTTCAAAAAATTCTTTGATCTTTTGACTTCAAGTGAATGAGAGTACCTCCCTGCACCTCTAAGCCAGAGGTGATGACTCTAAGTTGATGTGATACTGTATGACACCTTATGTTTCACATTTCCTATTGAGTAGACACAAGAGGCACCTGTTCCGAACAGAACTTTCACAGACTATCTTTTTATGGCACTTATTCTCAAGATGCTATATAGGGAGCTTAGTGACTAAGCTGCAGATCCCATATTCCTCCTTGGGGATCAAGAGCCTAAAATTTAGGATTGCATTCTACACCCATTATTGGGCTTTCCAAATCCTCTTGATGATTGCAATGCCTAATCAAACAGCTGGTACCTGGTTCAAGAGGCAATGCAAAACCACAGGGTTTTTGTAAGAGAAATGTTATACAATCATCATCACAGAGTAAACCAGGCTCAAGACAAGGGCTTTATTGTTGGCAAAGAGCCAATCAGTTATAATTCTCTTGCGACTGGATGAGGAAAAATAAATCCCAGTAACATATGATTACAATGACATTTTATATTTCAGAATATGTCATGTTATGCCACACCAAATTAACAGGAAATGTTTTAGTGAACTGTGTATTTTATGGCAGCTTCCCAAATACAAAAATCTATAGGAATCAGCATTAATCTTTTATAGGTTTGCATAAATCTCTACCAGGGTTATTCCAGTTATGCTAATCATAGAACTTTAAGTAAAACGGTTACTGTGGCAGGAAAAAAATCCTCCTCAATTCTCCTTTTCTTGCTTTTCTAGCTCTACTAAGCTCCATAATTATGTCCTGACTTATGATTTTTTCATCCATGTAACATGCATCTCAGTATAGGATATGCAATTAGCCTTCAAGAAGCTTTCAAGAATAGATTTGTCTGGATGACTACTACTTGAAGAGATGCTATAAAAAAGCAAGTTGAAATTAGATCTACAGAGTAACTGAAGTTCATTCTTTCTCATAGACAGTTAAGTGAATAGCTTATTAAAGATCACTACATGGAGATACATAGAAGTAGCAGAATTCACAATGAATAGAATAATCCTTTTTTTTCTGACTGACCAGTTAAGAATGTCATATAAAAGGAAAAAAAGCTACTCAGACAGCCAATTGTTTAGTACACTCAAAATACCAAGTGTTCATAAACATGAAAAATATTCACTTAATGATGTTTGCAAGCAGATTTATTCTGAATGGCTTAGAGACAGTGGAATGGCAGGAAAAACTTTCATTTTTTTAACAATTATTATTATTCTTACTTAACAAAGCAGTAGTATAAACAAGCCAGTGATTCAAAATCAGAGCCAGTCATATGTCTACCACATTTTTTATGCATAGTTGTTATCATATATGCTGCTAACTTTTGTAACCTTTATAAATTAAGGCAATAGCATGTGTTCAAAGAAAGAGCTGTGCATATTTTCCTTGCCCTGGGAAAATCAGGTATAGATATTTAATCAGTAGTCTTACTATAGAATCATTAGCTAGAACTTGAAAAGTACAGAAATATAAATACATATTCAGCTGAGTTATATTCCTTTATGACAGCAATTTATGTGGTAATATCTTAATTTCAAGAAATTACTCAAAAAATAGGTATAGGTTCAGAAATATAGAATTAAGAAATCAGGGCAGAAACTGAAAGGACATTGTTTGGATTGAAAAAAACCCACTTTATTTCCAGGTACATATGAACCATTTTATTGCATTTTTGACATGACAGCTGATTGTTAAACCTTCCAATTCTGGTCATTTGTAAACAGTGGAAATCAATCTAACATTGGGGTTCTTGTGAGATTTTTCTTATTATATATGAATAATCCTCCCTAAACCCACATATATATATATTTAAAAAAAAACCACTATAAGCTGAACTATTCAAAGCTATTAACTAATCTTACAACACTAGCTTAAGACATCAACACTATTTTTTTTCTAATAAAACATTCCAATGTGCCTGATGAGGGAAAAATGTAAAAGTTGAAGTTAGAATTCTCAAAATAAGTTAATCAAACATTGAAATGATTTACATTTGGAGGATAAAGTTATAACTAATGAAAGATGAGTCAAGGTTCAGTTTTTGAAAAAGTAAAATATCTTTTCAAGGAAGAAATGTTATTGCTTATGCTCCATTTCAGTTGCCTTTATTTAGAATTAATTTTTTTAGAGAAAGATTATTTAATCATTTAGTTAGCAATTCAATCAAAGGTTTATGTAAGAACTTTTCATAACTATTTTTAAGACCCTATAAAATATATTTTATTTCTTAGCATATAAAGTGTATATTGGGTTTAAAAAATCAACATTTACAAAACACATATAATTTAATTTTGTAAGTGAAGATTTCAACAACTGTTTTTTTCACTCAAGCTGTAATATAAATATACATCAAATAGTATTTCTATTTACAGAGAAGCAACAGAAGAAAAAATGTTGACTGTAACAATAATTACTATTGCCTCTTGATAGCTAGAAAAGCAGTAAATATCCACACAGTATCCTGTGTTAATTATTTATGTGTTTATCTTCAAAAATAAATGCATTTTAAAACAAATAAATGTACTTTAGCCTTAAGGAACTTGGTGAGAAATTGTACAACTCTGTATTTTAACCCCTGGGCTCCAGAAGACTCATCTGTACCCTAGTTTTCCTGTTTAGTTAGCCCTTTGGAATGTTAAATAGCTCCTTAAGGGCAAGTTTAATTATTTCTACAGTGGCAATATAGAAAAACAAATTGTTCTATGAATAGGGAGACTTCCAAACTGGAGTTTCCTACTGTTTTGTACTCTCCTCCATAGATCCCAACACCACAAGAAGCCCAGTTCCTTTAACATGCCTTATGACCTTGCCTTGCTCACAGTAACTCTAGCTTTATCTCTCCCCCTTTGGAAACTAGGTTTAAAAACACAGAAAACATTTCTGCAGAAAGAAGGGTGGATCAACAAAAAAGTCATTTGGAAGCATATTTTAGAAACCATATGTGAGGAAAAGTGTCATGTTCTCTAAATATATGCTGAAGGTAGCCACTTCTGCAGACAGATGAGTAAGATGGAAGTCGAATAGCCAGCAATTTGAATAGGCAGAAGGAAAATGCGACGATATTAAAAACTGTCAGAAGAGCATAAGTCAAAAGAAAGGACAGGTAACTCACAGAAGCTTTTCTCTCACTTCTCAATCTGCCTCTTTAGAACTACTGAACAAAAATGGAACAAGATCTGTGAACAGCATTAGCCAGGAGAATTTACAGGGAAGTAGCATGAATCACAAAGATAATCAGACAAAACTGAAAAATCTTTAAGCTATGAAGAAATCTGCAAGCTTCAATGGAATGAATTTGCAAAATTCATAACTTATAATCTGATAAATATAACTTTAATATGCACACAGTAAAGGATGCAAATATAAGGGTGATCATCACCATAATGATTTTGAGTGACATCATTTTTATATAAAAGGAACTCTACTATGTTTTCTAAAATTTGTTTTGTTCTTAGCACTTAGCAGCTTAGAATTTTACGAGAAATTCTTGTCTTCATTGTATGCATGGACACAACAATGGTAAATAAAGTTGATATATACTTCATTAATCATTACTGATTATTGTCAGCATTTATAAATTTTAGCATTCCTGAATAATAATGACCCCAAATAATTGAAAAAAATGCACCTGAGATACACACATTTCTAAAATATTAATTTCCCAGATACCTGCTTATTAGATTTTGTCATATTCGTTTACATATACTGATTGAAAAAATATTTTAATGTTGCAAAATAAAGTAGCAATCTAAAACCAGCAGATTTAATACATGCAATCTCATTTCTGGCCCTTCTGAGTTTATCCTGAAGACTAAATAATAAAAATTAGTATACTATAATTTTATTAAAAAATATAGCATACTATAAATCCACAAAGAAGCAGCAACTAAGGTATCATGGGCAATCTGGAACCACTTCCTAATTTTGGTGTGCCTTACAACTAATATAATACTTGTTCCTATGTAATCCCTCCTATGTGCTCTTCTAAAGGAAAAAGCAAACAAGCAAATAGTTCAACCTTTGGCAAATGAAACAACTTACTCCACTCTTTTTCTCCTCTACCTCTCATTGTCTTGTTGGAATATTAAGATACCTTCGTAAGTATAAGGTGTTTGTGTCACAGGCAGAGAAGGAGAAAAGAAGGAAAACTATATGCAGGAACAAAATGCCCTGGACATGGGTAAACATTTACAGAGAGTGGGAACTGAGCTTTATTTCTTCTGCAGACAGTTTTGTCAGGGATAAGATAAAACTGAGTTCTGAAGATGGGACAGCTTTGCTTGTTTCGGCTCCTGCCCCACCCCTTCCAACATAGAGCAGCTCAGAGAGGTCTCGAGCATTCACTTTGGCAGAGAGGCCTGTCTGCCTCCAAATTTTGATGCAGTATTGTTCTGATAGTTGGCCTCAGTTCTTCCGCAAGTAAGAAAGGAAATCTCAACATTCAAGTTTATATACCAGCAAAAGCTGAAGAGAATTTCATGTTACAAAAAACACACCATAGCCTGAAGGGTTTATTTACATCAAATTAAAGATCTGCTGCAAACACTGTAAATGTGACAGCTTCTCAAAGAAAAGAATGTAAGAATCTATTAAACTGGAAAAGGTTATGCCGTCTAAGTGTTAGGGTTGCTGGCAACACCCCTATTAGCTACCACGCTATGCTATGAAGGCTGTAAAAGGAGGAAGCACAAGAAATACTGCCATTATGAACTCTTACTTTCAAAAATTTCTAACTAGGGAAAGCAGTCTTTGGGCTAAATTTTCTCATACTAATTCTATGCTAAAAGGTTAAGCTTTTTAAAAATGCCTACTGATGATCTCTGTCTATATAATCTAATTAGCTATGCAAGCACAACAAATAATGATAAATTGGCTTTAAGATTGCATACACATTTTCTCATCCATGTATCTGAAAATGTCTTAGTTTTCAAATTATCATATATCCAAATGGTATGAAAACATAATTTGAGAAATGGATCAAAGTGACTTAACTGAATACAGCTATCTCTGTGCGTACATACAAGAACACACGGTTATTTATATTCGTACAGGTATCTGTACGAAGTATCTGTGTAACCACATGTATTTACAATTCAGTAACTTATTTTATATATTAATATACATCATATTAAACATAACTAGACAAACATCAAAAATCTGAAAGACCAGTGTTTTGAAGGTGCTCCACTGTGGGCAGAGGGATTATCACAGCATGTGTAAACACACTCCATACCAGCTTTAACTGAGCTAACACAGGTAGTGGAACTGTCAGTAGCTCTGCAGTTTCTGGCACAAAAGTGTTCACCCGGATTCCCCAGTACTAACCCCAGTAGCTACCTTGTACTGAACTTCATGCCACAACAGCATAAATTTTTATGTTCCTGCTCATGCTGAAATCAGACATATGCCAAGATTACAGACAAATCCTAAATATCTCAAACAATTTTTAATTTATACCAACTATTTGATGATCTGGGATCAAATGGACACCTGTGCTTGTATACAGCTCATCTGACTTCTACAAGGAAAATGAAAATGCCCATGGGCTCAGGAGCCTACATATATGCGGCTTAATACCAAAAGTGATCTTAGATATTAAAGTATAAAAGTATTCTGAGACATACAGATAGCTTTGTGCAAGCACAAAAGCATAACTGTGTCATTGATGTAATGTGTTTTTGTTTATCTAGATTCTTTTGGAAAAAAAAAAAAAGATTAATGAAGCATGGGAAAATATTAGGTTCCATGTACCTTCTTTCTTTTTTCATAAAACACTTATGCAAAGCCTTACAAATGCAAACTTTGATGGAACTCTATACCCATCACTTAAATCCTGTAAAAGCATAGTAAGTGATCAAGCAAATGTTACTATAAGAGCATTATAGTAAACATATCATTTATTCATAGGCTACATTAAGTGTAATTAAAATGTACATTCTGATGCAGAGGACACATTTTTATTTAACATGCTGATTTTTCAAATAAAACCTCAAAACATGATACCATTTTTTATGATTTGCAGAAAGGAGCTCATTTCTTGGCAATATTTGGAGAAAACACAGACAGAAGCTCTCACATTCTAACATTTTGTAACAGAATATTAAGCTTTTTCACTCTTAGTTACATTTTACCTTATCCACAACCATAACTGAAAGTTGTGTATATACGATTACTGTTTGCTGAGTTAGGTTGGTGGCTCTATTTAGTTCTGAGTTACCACAAAAGCCATCATTACAATTGACAGTAAGGGATTATTATTAACAGACAAGCTAAAAACTGAACAAGTGTGGTGGGTTGACCATGGCTGAAAGCCAAATGCCCACCAGAGCCACTCTATCACTCCCCCTCCTTAACTAGACAGGGGAGAAATAGTATAACAAAAGGCTTGTGGGTTGAGATAAGGACAGGGAGAGCTCACTCACCAATTATCGTCAGGAGCAAAACAGACTGAACTTAGAGAGAAAATTAATCAAATTAATTACCAAGCAAATCAGAGTAGAGGAATGAGAAATAAAATCAAACCTTAAAACACTTCCCCCCACCCCTCCCTTCTTACCAGGCTTAACTTCACTCCCGGTCTGAACCTCCTCCCCCCCGAAACGGCACAGGGGGATGGGGAATGGGGGTTACAGTCAGTTGATCACATGTTATTTCTGCCGCTTCTTCATCCTCAGGGGGAGGACTCCTCTCATCGTTCCCCTGCTCCAGCATGGAGTCCCTCTCACGGGAGACAGTCCTTCATGAACTTCTCCAATGTGAGTCCTTCCCACGGGCTTCATGAACTGCTCCAGACTGGGTCCCTCCCATGGGGTACACGCCTTCAAGAGCAGACTGCTCCAGTGTGGGTCCCCCACAGGGTCACAAGTCCTGCCAGCAAACCTGCTCTGGCATGGGCTCCTCTCTCCACAGGTCCTGCCAGGAGCTTGCTCCAGTGCACGCTTCCCACGGAGTCAGAGCCTCCTTCAGGTGCCTCCACCTGGCTCCAACATGGGGTCCTCCATGGGCTGCAGGTGGAATCTCCACATCCCCTCATCCTTCCTCCATGGACTGCAGGGTGACAGCCTGCTTCACCATGGTCTTCTCCATGGGCTGCAGAGAAATCTCTGCTCCTGTGCCTGGAGCACCTCCTCCTTCTGCACTGACCTTGGTGTCTTCAGAATTTCTCACATCTTCTCACTCCTCCCTCTGGCTTCAAAAGCTCTCTCTAGATTGGTTTCTTCCTCCTTAAATATCTTATCACAGAGGCGCTACCACTGCTGCTGATTGGCTTGGCCTTGGCCAGTGGTGGGTCTGTCTTGGAGCTGGCTGGCGTTGGCTCTATCAGACACCGGGGAAGCTTCTAGCAGCTTCTCACAGAAGCCACCCCTCTAGCGCCCCCGCTACCAAAACCTTGCCATGCAAACCCAACACAACAAGGTAAAAAAACTAACTTCCATTTTTACCCCAAATGGGATTCTTTTCAGTTGCCTGGATAAATATGTTGGTAAAGCACAATGAATTTTGAGGACAAAGAAAATACTCAATTTCAGTCAACCTACAGTGATCGATAACTTTTGATTTCCATTAAATATTTTCAAGTTTTCAGAGTTAATTCTTACAAATTAACCTGTAATACAGTGCAATGGATCACTAGCTATACAGCTGGTTAAATTACATAATATCTTATAATAGAAACTACAAACTATAGTTTTTTATTATTATTTTACTGATTTGGAAATAAGTTTCAAATGGCATTAGAAATTTGAGGATAACTACTTATTTTAGTAAAAAAATAGAGTGTTTTGGAGAGATGGTAAAACTGAAAATCATCCATCATTGGCCTTTCCCTTCACTGAAGGGAATAACTTTCTGACAACCATGCAACTCCACAAGTCTGTAACGTGATCCATTAAACACATGCAGAAAAGTTGCCTGATGATTCCATTTTTCTTCTAAATATTATTTCAAATGGAATTAAAACAATTTTCCTTTAAATTCTGCCTGATTCAACCACATACACATTTCCTTTATGCAATGTGGTCTGATTACCAGAGATAAAGTACCCAACGTGAATCATATACATTGTGAAAAATGTTATTCAGTATTTTATAGAACACACTCACTCTGCAAGAATTTAATAACAGAAGAACATCTTCAGGATGCTAGTTATTATGAGATAATAACTCGGAGAATTAGTAACACTTGACTTCCGCCATGTACCTCTAGGGATGCTTTGTTTAATTCATATTCACTGTAATTTGTTGCTTAATTATACCCCTGCTCACTTCTAACTGCGGTCTTTTTGGTCAAAAGCAAGCCAAATGTCTATTGATATTGCAGACTGGCTGCAAACTAAGCTACAGAAGATAAAGTTAGTTGTGACACCTATAGACTGTCACCATCTTACTATAACCACTGAAATAGTAATGAAAGACAGCTAATACGATTATACAGTGCCGAAGTGCTATATAGAAGAAGACTGCCACCCTTTAGACCTCATCAAGTCAGACTACCACAACAAGACTCTAACAAAAAGTCAGACTGTAATGACAGAAAAAAGGAAAGAAGCAGTAAGTCAGTCTTCACGTAGGCTAGTTACAAAATAAATACTGGTTATCAACCTTTTCAACATGTTTTCTCTACTTACATTCCAATACTTGACAGATTTTATAAAATACTAATGAAATCGTGTTCAGAAAGATGACAAAAAGCAAAAGGCCAACTTCCAAAAGAATAAAATCAACAGAAGCTAAGATATACAATAGTACATGAAGCTTGAAAAGTTACATGAATAAAACAGTAAGTTTGCTTTCATTAAGAAATTCCAACTCTCTGACTCTCTATACTCTGTCTATGAGGACAGGGTGAGAGAGTTGGGATTGTTCAGCCTCAAGAAAAGAAAGCTCCGGGAAGACCTAATTGCAGCCTTTCAGTACCTAAAGGGGGACTACAGGGAAGCTGGAGAGGGGCTGTTTACAAGGGCATAGAGTGATAGGACAAGGGGTAATGGCTTTAAACTGAAGGAGGGTAGATTTAGATTAGATGTTAGAAAGAAATTCTGTACTGTTGGAGTGGTGAGGCACTGGAACAGGTTGCCCACAGAGGTTGTGGTTGCTCCATCCCTGGAAGCGTTCAAGGCCAGGTTGGATGGGGCTTTGGGCAACCTGGTCTAGTTGAGGGTGTCCCTGCCTGTGGCAGGGGCATTGGAACTAGATGATCTTTGAGGTCTCTTCCAACCCAAACCAGTCTATGATTCTATGATTCTAAGAAGAATGAGAGAGATACCAGAGCCACTTTCTAGTTAACTTCCTCTAGTTAACTTCCTTCTGTGGAGTATAATAAAGTAGGTCTGGTTTACCAGATGTCTAAAAAATGAATCTTCCAATGATATTGGTTAATTTATTCATCTAGCTTTCTTCTAACCTACCAATCCAACAGTATATTCAGCCCACACTTATTCTAATCACAATCAAATATAATTACAATAATATAGCCAAGTAGGAGCTAGCCATCTGTCTTTCTCCACACAGAAAAGTTCTAAGTGAAAAATATGTAGTATTCAAATGGTAAAAACCTCAAAAAGCATTTCAAACACTGCATTGTAATATTTATAAGTGCTGTTAGTATGCTGAAATTTTACTTTTATTACATAACCAGAAATCTACATAATCTAGAAATGCATAGTAAAATTCATGTAGCCCTGTTAACACTACATTGCTGCTCCTTCTCATATCATAGAAGTGTAATTATGTAATTTTTCAAATTGAAATTTTATATAGAAAATATAGGAAGGCCTGCACACTTTCAGGAGGAATAATAGATATAAGATACACTGATTAAAGAGGAGGAATAGTGATAAAAAAAAAAATAATACGGTCTTTATATTCATCATACTGGGATAAGACATACAATTCATGTCTTCCAGAAATAGTGGAGAATGAGATTTTAAAATTATAGAATATAAAAAGAAGTAGGTCACTTGATTCTTATTCTCAAGGAGCTGGGAGTTGATGCTGAAATGATTGCACGTATGGACCCACGATCTTAATGAGATGGACACATTCATAAACGTGTAGTGTGGCATCTATTGCCATTTGGCAAACTACATCTGTTTCACTTCAAGAGAGTTCCATGAGGAACTGACCACAAGGAGGGTAGAAAATGGTGAGCTGTTGGGCCCAAAGGATAGCAGTTAGCCATCCTACTGGTAAGGATTACATGAAGGGCTCAGTATTGAGCTATCTAACATCTCATTAGGAAGCTGGATGATGGGACAGTCTACCCTGAGAGACTTTGTGAATGACATCAAATTTTGAGGTGGGCATTCAGAAGTACCTTGACAGGCTGGCAAAATGTCTTGACAGGAATTTCACAAAGTTCAGCAACAGTAAAGTTCTGCACTGGAACAGTTCAGGCCAGGCACTGACTGGCTAGAAGGCAGCTTAGCAGGAAAGATCTTGAGGATCCTTGTGAACAACAAGTTGAACAGTTGTATACCTTGTGGCAGAGACAAGGTAACTGCATTCTGGACTATATCAAGAATGTTGAGGGATTTCAGCACCCCCTTTATTTGACACTTCTGAGACTGTATTTAGAGTACAAGGTCATATTTCAGACTCCCCAGTACAAGAAAGACATTGATATACTGGAGCAAGGCTGGTGGACAGCCACCAATATGAAGAAAGGGCTGGAGTACATGACACAGCAGAGGCTGAGAGAAACAGTTTGGTCAGCCTTAAGAAGAGGAGGCTTAATGGGAATCTTATCTTCTTAATCTTCAGTTACCCAGCATGATGGCATAGAGATCAGTCAGGCTCTCCTCAGAGATCCACAACAAAAAGACAAGAGGCACTGGTCACAGATTAAATAAAGAAAATTCTGACTAGACATTAGAAAAACCCTTTTCACAATGAAAGCAGTCATTGGAACAGTCTATTCAAAGATGATGTAGCATTTCCATCCTTGAAGACAATCAAAGCCCAGCTGGACAAAGTTCTGAGTAGCCTAACATAATCTGAACATAATCTGAATCTAAATCACATTTTTTAAACCAACATGAAAAATTAAGTTTTAATGCCCAGGCTGAAAAACTCCTTTCAGTCTGATGATGGCATCCAGCTACTACATAATACAGCTTTTTATTCTTGGGAAAAATGATCATAAAAATAATGTAAAAGACCAAACTAACATACTCTTCTACAGAATTTGAATTATCTGCCAATGACCTAAATCTGGGCAGGCAGGCTTTCAGATGTGGTAACAGCTTTCAGAGTGCATTAGTCTTGCTTGCAAACTATTTCCTCTCTGGCACAGCTAAGAGGAAGATATCCATGCTTACTTCATTAAACCTATCAGCAGTGTTTGACACTGAAGATCAGCATGTGCTGCTGACTTGCCTGGGAGACTAGCAGAAACGAATCAGTCACCCTGAAATGGATAGGTCAATTCCTATCAGTCAGCTTCACTTCAATTCTGAGGGGTAGTTTCTTTCCAGCCCTGAAAGCCTTTATTTGTGTGATGCTACAAGGATTGGTTCTACCTCTACCTCTTGTTTTGTTTAACACAAAACTTTATGAGAGATCTTGAGACAACACACTACTTCAGTGGCAACAGAAACTAGCAGATTCCTTACTTTATTCCATTCCTGCAAACAGAGATGGGCTGCAGACCTAAGGCCCTTGTGAAAAACTTGGATGTATTGTTAAAAAGTGCCAGGAATGAGAGAAAGAAAGGTGTCGTACTGGGAAAAAAAGACAATTAGAAGATAGTCAGGGCCAAACACTGCTGAGAAGCTTGATGAGGTACAGGTATATCTTCCTTGTGGCTGTGCTGGAAAGGAGAAGGTTTATCAGGAACACTACTACGCTCTGAAGGCCATAAGCGAGACTGAAGAGTTGGCCAAAACTAAGTTATTTAGGCTCTCTGGATTCTTCATGGAGCATCAATCCACAAATGGTGCCACTAGTCATATGTACATACACACCCTCACCATCTTTGCTTTCGTATTTTGGAGTTGTACATTGATGTTATTAGCTACCTGTTCGTTTTCAATCTGGAATATTGCAGACACTATAGTTTAGAATGACATGAATGACTCAAAAAAAATCAGTTTGGTCTATCATTCTCAAGCTCTTTATATCATACTTCAAAAAAACAGGAGTTTAAAGGATAAGCATGTATATTTTAGTTCTAGACAAATAAATACAAGACCTTCCATACTAAGCACCTACAGTTCTGCTTAGCAGGTTCATTTAAATTTAAAAAAAACAACCTTACTTAAGTGAAAATGGGAAGGTTTTGTCTTTTTTACATCCATTAAGGTTTTTGTATATGAATTCTGAAAATACCGAAATTTCTCCTACTAAAGTCTTTAGCAAAAACTTGATTTTTTTTTCAGGTTAAGGAGTTATATTTTGATAGATGAATTTTGGTTGCAGCATAGAGATAGTAAATCATACAGTCTTGAGAAAATAAACAGCATAAATACAGAGCTTATAGCAGCTAAGGAAAAAAAAGGCTTATTGATACTTGTTCCATACTCTATACTCTTCACAGCCAAAGTCCTCAGCTATGTTTCATTTCAATTTTTGGTAGCGCACAGAAAGCATATCTAGTCATTAAAAAGTGATGTTTTAATGTAGGAATCTATCTAGAACACTAAATAAAAATAATTATATGCTCTGAGAAAACTAAATTAAGTATCCAATAGAAATTCCTATGCCAGGAGTAAAATTCTGGCTTCTTGAAAACTATAAAAATTACCATAGCTTTCACCAAGACATTTCATCTAGTACCTTAAAATAAATTAATGTTGTCACTAAATATTTATGTTCCATAAGTGTATTAACTGAACTCACAGATCACTGAATAAATGTTTGTTAAAAAAAAATGCAAAATGGATTTTTTTTTTTAATCATCCCATGACACCATCTTACCTCTATCATTCATACCATTTTATCTCTAAAATAAAGTAAGTTTTCTAATGGTAATTTTCAATAAAATGCCTATTCTTGGAAGAATTGCTTTTATTACTCTTCCCAAGATACAGTATCGTACGTAAGAGCCGGGAAATTAAGTGGTACTTCCATGTTATAAATTGTCCTTCATTTATATAAGTAGCAAAACCACTTTAATCTCACAGGTTTACTCATACAGATTACATAAATTACAAAACCATGTTATACTACAAATGAACATCGATAAAACTATTTCTGTCTTATTCTCAGTCACATGTAAGCACTGACATTTGGTTTATACAAAAAGCATTGTTTCTTCCATGCCTTTTATTTTTCTTTACCACTTCATTCTATTCTATTTATAAGAACTTACTGTTGCAAAGCTGGTTTTCATTAATACTACACAAATGTTTTATATAATAAACTCTAATATATATGAGAATGCTTAAGTCTTACTGGTAGATTTGCAGTTGCAGTCCTTGACTGTCTTTGCAAAACAAAAGTTTTATCAAGATTACTAGCTTCCTGTGTTTATAAATGTATGTTATCAGAAGACATTTAGTAAAGTTTGAGAAATGTTTCTTAAATAAGTCATACTTTTTCATTAAATTCATGTTTCTAGTACATTAAAATCGGGAGGTTAAACAATCAGACCCAATAAACAATAATATACTTACTGGTTAATTACAAAACTTAGTAATAGTCATGACCTTTAGTCATGTGGAATAACACCTACAGGATAAACATGGAAGCTAGAAAGGTAGTCAGAGGTTTCTCCTCTGTCACTCTAGGAAAAGAACTACTTTCTAATGAAGTGACAAAAAGGATCTGCTTCAGATATTCTGATTCTACAAAAAAATTCTATATTGTACTGCTGACGCATCCTGCTGTCAACTTTGGTGATGCTATCAGTCACTTCACTGGGAAACCACTGAAGTCATTTATGTTCTCATAGCTCCAAAGTTGAGGTTTAGGCTCTGAGAGAAACAGTTTATTTTCACAATAAAATTCTGTAACTCATTTATTAACTGTTCAGACATTTTGGTTCTTCTTCAAGGAATGGCTTCTGATTGAAAGGAACTCAATCTTTTTCTTGCTTGTATGATTCACTTGTGACATTGCAACAGTTCAATTTTAATTAGTTTGTTATCTCATTTTACTTCTGGTGCATTCTGGAACGAATGCATATGGGTATCCTTTATAAAACACCTTCATAAAGAAACGAGACTTTGCTGTGTGTACACTTGCCTGCCTTCATTCCTAAGGATGTGTATGCATTGCTCACTTTCTAATGAATTTGAGAAAAAGGCAGATTACAAGCATATTCAGCTGCCTTCATGTGTTATGGAAATATTGGAGAACAGAGAAGAGTCCTCCAATCAAGATGGTTGTATCTCAAGTTATTAGACCCCAAGTACCTTATTAAATATCAGGAAAAGCTTAATTTTGGGACTAATCAACTAGAAAACAAAAAACCTGCATAATATCAGGCTTTGTTAGTTTGGATGGTTATTGGAAGTATCTAGTGCAATGGTTTATCTTCACTTTGTGTTTTTTTTTCATGTAGTAGCATAATATACCAGTGGTTAGGCTGCAAACATTGCACAGCTTTAGAGTCCTTTTAAAAACACAAGAACTATGACAATATTTATTAAGGTCTCCCTTAAAAACATATCTTATTTCCTTTCTTTGGAAAAACATGATCCAAAATGCTCATTTTAATCAGACAGTTTGTAACTTGCAAGAAAAGAAGATGACATAACTCCTTCAGTGGATACCTTGTGTATTGCTCTGTCTCTCAGAGTGGGTCCATGTGACCCTGAAGTAAAGTCAGCATACATCTAAAGCAGTCAATTAGACAGGGATGAAGAAAATCCTGAAACAAACTAGAGAAAGAAAGAGTACAGAAACCTGAAAACACAGGCTAAAGACAATACTAGATACAACAGAGGATGACAGAATCCCTCCATATAATGAACATATTACACAAACTTAAACTTTTTTTAATCTCCCACTAATTAATAACCAATATTTACATTATAATATTTTCTAGATGCTTAATCAACAACTGTCGTCCCATTGAGTTATGCCTGATAGACACCCAAAAGGAAAAATATGGTCTAACACAAGCCCCCAACATCAGGGCAATTCAAAAAGTCTAAATTAGGCTCTGAATCCAGGCTCCTTCAAATGTTGGGAGAACGGGAGACTTCAGCAACTCAAAAAGATTAAGCTCTGGGAAAGAAATCACCTACAGGATGATGGATACAGGGATGTATGTGAATTTCCATTCATCTTTGGAGTTCAGTCCCTTGAATCAAGATTATAAAAATTATAAAACTACCTAATGAAAATGTAGACTATGAAATTCTTTTCTGAAGACTAAAACCTGCTTTCAGTAAGGTCTCTTTAAATAATACTATTTCCATCTTTTGCACATTTATTTAGGAGTTATAATACAAGCTCAGGAGGTTGTGATTTTTTTCATTTCTCTTTCCAGTTCACAAAATTTCAAGTCTACAACTTTCACTTCCCAGCAGCATACCCTGATAATCCAACTGCTAAACTATCTTTGCCCAGTAGGCCACATGAGTTAAAACCACAAGTTAAGGCTTTAGAAGAACTACTAACATAAGGGAGTCAGCCTTCAGTCTACTGTGAAGAGCATTCAGTTAGGAGTCAGCTGATGTGCATTTAGGCGCTCTGAAGTAGGAACACTAACCTGTGACTTCAGGCAGAAAAGGTCATATGCATACCTCGGCTGGAGCTGCTTTCAGAGAAACTGTTTCAGCAATCAGAACAAACATTTTGCTCGTATTTTACAAGATAAGAAGTGCTTGCTTAGCCATGTAGTTGGCTAAACATCGGTGCTAAACACACTATTGGGCAAGCTTTTTTGTTATCAATGTTAAAAGAATATTGACTTAAAACTAGTAAAAATGAAGACTATTTAATATTATAAAAGAACAAGAATTCATAGTGATCCACTTGCCGGAAGCAAGAGAACAAATAAGATAAAACATGGGGAAAAAAATCACCTAAATCCTACTTAAGGACAACCTGATAAAGAACAACGTAAGGAATATCAAACAAGGGGAAAAAAGAAATCTAGAGTTTACTGATTTATTAGTGGCAATTTAGTGATTACCTCTGCAAATGTATTTTAATATAGCCCCTCAATACAGATTTTGTTAGGTGTATTGAGGGGCTGTCTACTAGAACACTGTACAATAGAGGAAGAATTGTTCTATTGCTACCACAGGGCCATTTGTTTTCTCACTTAAGCTGAAAAAAAGTTCAGTTCTATCTGGTGACAGGGAAAAGGAAAAATGACAATGCAAACAGAAACAATCCTGTTAAAACCCAGTAATTTCCTGGACAAAATTTATATCAAAGTCTGAATGTCGTATACTATTAGCACGCACAGTATTGTCAATGGTTGACACACAGTTCTAAAATTTCTGTTATAAAGATTTGTCAGATAGCAGTAGATAGAAGAGGTTGTGAAATTTCATGCAAGTTTACATGTGTAACTCATCGATTTGCATTGATACAACTGAACTTATTTTGCTTTTTTAAAGTCAAAGTGCTGGATGTTACACAGTTATAGTCCACCACCTGAATTATTCATATTAGATGAACAACTGGATGACCAAAAGCCTTCAGACACTACGAAATAAAGTATTAAAACTTGATTGTTGTCCTGAATAATAATAATGTAATACATGTTAGATATGTCTAAAGGCACACTAGAAGCTCATAAAATAATCATTACTTAAACAGGTTTTAAGTAGAAGTCTGAAGTATGCTACAACTTTTGTGGATTTTTAAAGATAATATCTCCCTGGATGTGGTTGTCTAACTCTAAAGTATATACACAGTGAAATTTGACTATTTTGTGGTAATTATATTTAGGTATAAGCTGCAAATTTCTAATGGTATTGCATTTGTTAAGTTAAGCATTAGCACAATTTACAGATATAATGGACTTTCTGCCACCACTATTACCTTCGGGTTGTATTATTTAAAAAAAAAAATTATCTTCTAGCTCAACTAAAAGTTACACATTTCATGCAGGAATCACTTTCTGAATTTGACAGGCTGTATTACGCAGGAGATCGCATCACGTTGTATTAATTGTTCCTCTGACCTTAAACTATTAATCTAAAACCTGACAAAATAAATGAAGGACACACAAATTAGAAGGGCATGAGATGAGTTGGTAAAACACTGTATAAAAGATGTAAAGAAATAAACTAATACATGCACACTTCCCGTGAAAAGTATTTTTTCAGTCATACCATACAAAGCTGCAATTTAAAAGTATTATGAGCTCATTCCTTTGAGATTTTTTTACAGTAAAAATTATCTAAGGTATTCTAATACAGTCTGGGGAGAAGCTTTATACATCCTTTAAATGGTTTCTAGCCATGTGGAACTGCCACCCCCCCCCCCCCCCCCAAAACCACACCTCGAAAAACAAGACGGGAAAAAACNNNGAAAATCATTGCGAGATAAATCCACTGATACAAAAAAAAACAACACGTCTGGAGGATAAGTAAAGAAAGTCAGAGAAAAAGTGAGTATGGAGCATTAGGTAAGAGTGTAGAAACAGAGAGTTCAATTGATCTGCTTTGGGAACTAAGAATGTATGTTTTCAACTTCTGAGGCAAAAAAAAGGTTTATCAAATTCTGGCTGCCAATGTCAGTAAAGTATGCATGCATGTTTGCTAAAATAGTTTTAGCTAAGAAGGTATCTAATAAAAAACACTAATGTCACATTAATTCATTAGCAATAGGACAGTAAGAAAAGCCAGGCATAATTTATTTTTACTACAGATTTAAATGTGGACCACCAATGATTAGTCTTGAAACAGTAAACTTGGATCATAAAGTATCTATCTCCCCTAATTTTATGCAACAAGACTTACAATGAAAGGAAACTAATTCAAAGCTTTTGGATTTTTTAGAGCACGTCTAAAATAGTATTATAAAAAGGAGGCTGCAGTGGCTGTGCTTGGGGGTGCGTCCGGGAGTGAGAGCATGCACTGACCTCACACATGTGGCCTCACATGAGCCTTTGCATGATCCCAGCCTTGCATAGGTCCTTGCACCCTCAGGCCCTTGCAGGGATGCTCCTTGCACAAGCCTTTGCACACTCAATCCCTTGCAGGGATGCTCCTTGCATGGGGCCTTGCCAGCTCACTCCCTTAAATTTTAAAAAAATACGTAGGAAATAATAATTCATTCTATAAAACATAGGCTTAATAATACAGCTGTCATTAACACAAATCTTATACGGAAATAATAGAAAAGAAATTCTATCTGAACAATTATTGAAAGAATGAAAGATCTGCTAAGCTTTAGAAGACTTAACACCTACAGATATTTTCAAGAACACATGGGTAAGTCCAAGCAAGTTGTGCAGAAGTATAATAATAATGAGATGCACAGTGAGACAAACAGTATAATAAAGAAGTTCATGTGATAATGGCAAAACTAATGGGTATCTTAAGCACACAAGACAGGCAAGAAAATACTTTTATTTGGATTTACATTGGGCTTTGTGCAGAATACTATATATTGCCTATCAACCACACAAAAAAAATCAGTAATATGCTTATGACTAATGAAATAGACATCAAAACATCAGTTTAAAGACCTATTCTTCCTCCACATGGTTGTCATACAGGAACAGTATGCCATGCTTGCTTCAAGGCATTCAAGAGTTTTCATTCCACACTCATTTCTACAGTTTATTTTAGAATATGTTTTCACTTTGTCACACATTGTGCAGAACTTTTGTACTTACTGCAGTATGCATTTGTTCATTCCAGACAAGTGATAAAAAGTCTTCCATCACAAAAAACCCCAAAACTAATCTGATCATTAATGAGCTAATTATATTAGATTTCAATTAAGGCATTACATGCTATCCACCTATTTCTGTTATCAAACTGAAATCTGTATTCACTCTTGCTGTCAAGATCTTGACATCACCCTTTACAAAAACATAGATGAAGAGTAATTTTTTTTTTTAAAGAAAAATCTTGCTTTCAAACACAAGCATGCACACTGGTAAATATACACTAATAAATACAATCACAAATGTATGAAAAACTAAATTGTGTGCTTACTATCTTATAATTCACACAGGTTTTATAATCTAATCAGAATCTGTTTTGTCAAGTAAAAAGCTCAACTAAAGTTCTATTGGAGGCCTATTTGATGCTAGAACTACATTGCTCTTGGGAGCAATCCCTTTACTTACACGCATCCCCTCTACTTACACACATCAGAGACCAAAATTCGCAACTATAATAAGCATAATATTTGTAATGTACCCACAGAGTCAGAATGTAACTATTAAACACAAGACTTCCATAGCGTAGCCTTCAGCACAATCTGACCACATACTAGACCTTTACAACTTTATCTTATCTGACAAGTATTTTATCTAAGAGAGGCAGTTATCAGAAAGCAGTAAATTTTCCAGAAAACAATTTATATAACTATGCTATCAAAATGAAAAGCTATGCCAAATTGCTTATATGAATGTCAAGTATATCAAGGAATCAACTGTTGCTGGGAAGAACCACTCAGTCTTTCACAGCATTTTTTCTATCACATTGTCTAAAAATGTTATCAACATACCGACAGTATTGTTTGCTACTATTGTTGGCTTTGTAGTAATTGTCATTTCAGAATGGATAAGAACACTTCGTGAAAAAAACAAAACTTCCCTCATCCCTTCAAAGCCTTACCAGATTGTTTCAGTTAAACATAGACCAAGCATATATATTAACTGGAAGTATCAGATAAGAAAGGAAAGAAAACTTCCCTTTCCCCAGTATGGACTCCAGCCCTCTGCCTGCAACAGGGCAACAACTGACTTCAGCACATCAGTGCCTAAGATTGGACAACAAAGCCATAGCAAAAATCATATTGTGTTAATGATCACCCAGGTCCCCACTTTGGGGAGTGACATTTAGTTCCTCTCCTATTTCCTCAGTGTACTCCCACTACCTTCTCTCGAGCAAATGCCACTATGCTACCTCTCCACTTCAAGCTTCCAATGTCATTTAAGTTATAGCAGTGACAAGAGGACTGTGACACAACGGACAGCATCCAGAAGTTGACAGCTACAGACACAGTCTGCTGCTTCAACTCCTCGCAGCATTCACTGAGTACTTGGCAGCAGTACTCGCTGTATACTTGGTGGAGCAGACCATATAAGAAGAATTAGCTGTAGTAAGGATCTCAGCTGATAAGCACGTGTTGCTGCTACCCAAGCACTGATGCAGGCTTACTCAATTGTATTTATAAAGTCAACCTTAGATTTATGATGTAGTTTGCTATTTCAAGCAGAACAACGTGGTGTTACATAGTTTTTCTGAGGGTCAGAAGGGAGATCGATTTATCAGAAAAATACAGTATCTTCTCAGTTGTAGTATTTGTTGCACCCTTCACATCACATCTTCAGAAAAGCAGCAAAGCTATTAAAACAAAACCTCTCAAATGCCTTTTTCTGTTTTTCTTCCCCCAGTTTGAGAGTCATTTAATTATCACTAATTTGTTTTGCCTTAGTAGTAGTAGAGCCATGGAGTGGCCACAAACCACCCTCTTACGGAAGAAGAGGTAGAATCATGGGAAAACTCAAGTTAGAAAGGACGTTGGGAAGTCTCCAGTCCAACCTCCTTCTCCAGGCAGGATTATCTCTGAGATCAGACCAGGTTGCTCAGAGCTTTTTCCATTTGGGTCTTGAAAACCTCCAATGAGACTGCACAACTCTGACAAACCTGATGCACTGCTTGATTATCTTCAGGGTGAAAAAGTTTTCCACTATCCTAAACACCTTGTTTCAACTCATATCTTCTGTTCTCCCATCATTCACTAGAGTGAACAGACTGGCTCTATCTTCTCGTATCATTGGGCCATTAGGTCTGTTAGGACCTAGTACCATTAGGTATCCTGGTAGCTTTCTCTTCTCCAGGCTGAAAAAAATACAGTTCCATCAGCCTCTCCTCAGGGAACACATCCTCCAGAATTCTGTCTTGATGGCTCTTCACTGAACTCACTACAGGTATCCTATAGCATCCCCAGTCAACTAACAGGGAGAAGACTAAGATAAAGGCTGAAGCCTACATAGAGACCAACATTTTTCTTAGTTGGGATGAGTGATATCAAGTTGAAAGAAAGAATATGTACATATGTTCTTTGGAAACTGTCCCAGAGTCTGGGTGCTGAGAAAGGTGTATGGCAGATGCTTTCCAACTATTCTCTGTCATATTTTCTATTGGCTAGTTGTAGAGGTGTGCCCAGCTGCACATGAGAAATGCTGACTTTAGATAAATCTTTACTCAGCAAGCTGACTGCTTAAAATCTTGTTCTGAGACTACTATTAACTATTTTCTAATGCTTTGTTCTGAAATCGCACACTTGCAGTAAACATCTGAAAACTGAAAAATGCCTACTTCATTGTGAAACACCAGATGAAGATACCCACATATTCAGACCACTGCCATATTTGAACTTGTATGAAATCCATAAACACGCAAGACCTTTTCTCTCATATACTTAAAAGAACTTTGTCTGACATTTGGTCTTTTATATTAATTTCAGATTGCAAACTTTAAAATAGTTTAATTCCAACGCCAGAACTGACAGAATTTGACATTTATCTCTATCATTGTCTTCAGTCAGAATATTTTATTCATTAGTTCACAAAAAAACTGATTAGTAGAGGAGTCTTGAAACATCACTGTCATAATGTTTTCAAATCAATTTACGTTTACCTCCTCTAGGAATGAAATTGAAAACCGTCCAAGGTCGTTTTCTACATAAAATATAATGAATCAAATGAAGTGATTTAAGACAACAAGAAATGTCAATCAAAAACATGAAATGGAGTCTAACTCATAATTTACTTATTATCTATTTTAAGTCATATAACTGACTTATTAAAAAAATATTTACTGGAGATTCAAGTGTATAACAGATTTTCATAAATGAAACAGCATGATTTCTTCATGCTTGAGGATATTAAACAAATCTTATCATCTTAGCACTGCAACTATGAACAATATCAACCTTCCCCCACATCTGCAAAAATTAAGGGCTGATTTTAAAATCTTTTAAAATAACAAAAGCAGTATGATTAAGCCATGTAAGTTGTAGCTGGGAAACAATACGAAATACAGGATTTTAGAAGACATTATGGTCTTAAGCATTAGTATTTTTCCTGTGTATTTTTACGTTATACTATCAATGTAGTCAATACAGTAAAAACAAGCATGGAATTGGAAAGGAACATAACTTTATGAGGGGAAATAAAAACCTCCTTGCGTTGAGGCTTTTCATGTTTGGATCCAATGCAATTGAAGTGCCTCATCAATTCAGTTGCATTGCTATGCGTATTGGCACAAAGGAGGAGGTACAAGTATACACCAGAAGCAGGCAGGGCTGTAGCAGCCACAACTGTTGTTAGCTTATACTGTTACCGAACTGTATGTCAGGACTACACCGCTGTGAAAAAATGCCGAGCAGCTTTTAATCTAGGCTTAACCAAGACTCTGGTCTTGTTCACTGTATGGCCATGCAAAAGTCTATATTGCATGAAGAATAAATGTCCAGGGATGAAAACCACACCTTTCAATTGTGGCACAACTTTATGCTGCTTTAAATGCTTGTGGAATTACTCTGCTAGAACTCAGTTTCATAACTGGTTTTAAATTAATTAAGACCAGGATGTTGCCAAGAGGGACATTCCCCCCCTACACAGCCCGTGCTGACAACATATTTCTCTTTCGCCTTCTCCTTGCATATGTTAACTTAACAGCTGTTAGAGCTGATCCAACCTCCTCTCTAGTTGCAGGAAACACCAATGTAAATGCGAAAGGGGAGACAGAAGCATGCAGTCAGGACAAGGAGGAGGGCAGGGCAGAGGAGCTTGGTGGTAGCAGGAGAGTTGCTTGGCTGAATCCCAAAGACTGCAGTTTGACACTGTTAGCTTAAGCAGGCTGGAGTATTTTTCAGCAGGATCAGTTCCCTGATCAGCCAACAGTGTACAGATGTGGGCACAATAAGGGGCAACAGTAATAAACAGCCTGAAACAGGAAGAAGATAGGGCTGCCTTCCAGAGCACTAACAGTTTAACTCACAGTGTTCACTAAAGTATACTCGTAGATTGTACAAAGTTGCTACTGTTAAACTGGAGCAGTTCCTCCAAGATGGACATACTACTACCCAATAAACATTTATCAAAACATTCCTTTAACTTGACATCTATTTGCCCCAAAATGTACTGCCTTTTCCAATAAATTAGCTATTTTAATAGAAAGGTAAAACTTTTTTCTTGTAAACAATGCTTTTCTATAACCTTAGATCAGAAGTTGTTAGTGCTACAAGGTAAATAACAAAAGTAGTTTTAGTTACACAATGTGGATAATGATAAATAGAATATCAAATTACAAGTTTCAGAATGTAAACAAATCACATTATGGTTAAAATGAAACCATTACTATGAGTTTTTATCAAAGGGTAAAGGGTAAGAAAGTCCTTCACAACACATATTACTAATAATGACTTGAAAGAAGAGTTTGAACAATAAATATTGAGAACTCATTCCAATACATACAGACTGTAGACTCCTTAATGAGGAAGCGAGGGATAAAAATCCAGAACTGCAATCTAAAGAACCTTTTTTTCTGCTTATTAGCAATTACACTTATTTTAGAAGATGAGAGTTGTGCTTCTGCACATAGCTAAGACTCTCCCAAGTTGAATAGCTCTGCTTTGTTTTTTGAAATCCAGGAACAAAACAATTCTTAGCATCACTCCCCTTCTAAGGGCTTCTAGTAGATACTCTCACTTTATCCCTTACACACAGGCTGGCTGTGGTCCACTACTAGTAGCAGTTTCTCACTGCGTTCATGGAACACAGATGTAATTGTGATATTTTCTGTATAAAACCTACTGGTTAACACACTAAGCCAGGAAGAAAATCTGAATTCAGTACTCTGGCCAGAGGAGTTCAAATTCATATGCTGCAGAAGGATACTTCAACTTACTGTCAGCAGTGTTATTAAAGGAAGACCTGTAGAGGAAAGATAAACTCCTCCTTTCCTGCTGACACATTGCCATTGTAGAGGAAGGAATTCAAGGTTCAGGAAAAACAAAAGGAAAAAGAACATCCTTTCATAGCTTTATTGGCTCAGTGCTCAGGAGGGGATATCTGAAGTTCCAATTCTACTCCAAAAACATCAGATCCATTCTAGCAAGCAACAATGGACATAAAATACCAAAACCCAAAGCTTCCAAAACTCCTGCACGAATGATGTATGCACTAAAATATAGTCTAGTGAGTTTCTTACCTTGCCACTTTCTAGTCCTATGAATCCTAACTCTCTGCAGCACAGTACATGTGGAGACTTTTCCCTCTGTGATCTTTTTCACCTCAGTAATCTTGTAACTTCTTGGTTAAGAATCTTTTAAAAGTTAGGAAATAGACTGCAATTTCCTTCCTACAGTTCCCTTTAAGTAATAAAATGAATCTTCTCCTTGTAAAAGTGCTTTTACCACTAGCTTATTAGAGAAAAGGGGGCATTGACACTTTATGCGCTCATGTACAGTTGCAGAAAATAGGAAAAATAACCATTTGGAGAGGATCATAAGTGAACAGAGGTATCTTCCTGTTGTCCACATTTATGTATAGACACTTTTCTACTTGCTAGCTTCTATATTAATTTTTAATTCTATTCCTAATTCTACCCATGCCGTACATATGAAGTATGCACACATATCATGGCATTCTTGATTCCATTTGGAAGACAAAACATTAAAATGTAACTGTATCTAGCTTGTTAGTGTAAAAGACCTTTATTTATTCTTGCTTTTAATCTAAACTGCTATATGGATTTACAGTTTTGGAATAACATAAAACTAAAGACTTTCTTCAGTTCAGGAACAATTTTTTGGTGAATATTTATTAAGTAATGTATTTCAATAAGTAAATTTTAGATTTAGCCAGAGCTGAGGAAAGTCTTGAATATTGTATGTACTTAATTTCTGTACTTACTACTGGCTACGAAAACAGACTTGGGAAGAAAACTTTATCCAGCAACTTTCATGTAAAATAGCTTAGTAAAACGCTCTTTGCACAAGCAACATCAAAGAATTCTGGAACCTTTACTATAATATTTACAGTCATATATGCGTAATAGTAATCTGTCAGACTATGCTAAGAGTTTAAGACTCACTACATGCTTGCGCCAAAGGCTATTAATCTGTACCTAGTTGTTTGACATGAAGATGCTGAACACGTTGCTGACAACCCTGTGCCTTGTCATGCTGTTAACAGAAAGAATTACCATGTCTTAACTATATTTGCCTGCTGTGCTTTCAACCCTCAAGTCAACTCCTAAGCCTTCCATGAGAACTTCATCAATGATGTCAACCTCTGACAAGTGAGTACTCAGTTAATTGGAAGCTCCATTTAACCAGTTGTTGGAAAAGAGAAAAGGGACACCCACTTCTGCAGAGACAGAGTGGCAGTGAGATATTCCATACTCTATCCTGATTTTTTGCACACTCACCCCCGGGAAATGATTCCAGTTGCTGCCTGCCCTCGCTTGGAGCTTTTGCAAAATAGAGCCCTGGCACTACAAATCTTCCAGGACCTCTCATATTTCCACTGTTTCCTACCCAGTTATGAGCAGAACCCATGGAGCAGGCCAGAACACTGTTAACCCTACCTCTGACAGGGTGCCCAAGGGGGCAGACAGGCAAGGCAGTCACAAAACAGTTTGCCGAGAGAGCTCAGGGAATCTCTGATGACGTTGGAGGGTTTCACAGCTTAGTTAGACAAACCCATGACTGATCTAGTGCTAGTGACAGGCCCATGTCAAATGGGAAGTTGGGTTAGACAACCTCTAGAGGTCCATGCCAAAACCCCATCATTTCTACGATTCAATGAGTAGCTCCAACGGCAGCAGAGTTACCCATTTGCTGTTGCTTAATGACAGTACCATATGATTTAACATTTAAGAAGTTAGAATTGCAGTCATAAAAGTTAAAACTCTATACTTAAAAGAAAACTTACCTTCTAATTAAACTCATACCTAGTTATGTTCACAAGTCAAAGCTCCTTTTTTGAAATTAAATATATATTTCTCAAACTCCACTGAAATTGCTGATTCTTCTACACAAAATCAAGTATCTTTTACATATCAAGGTGTAAACAAATATGTGCAAATATCCATGACTTCAATTTTGTCCAGAGAAGAGGAGAAACATTTTTGAAAAACTAATCTTTAACCTCACTGAAGTGTTATAGTCTATTCCACACATTTCTAGAATTAAAAACAAACATACCAATCCATAAAACAAAGAAGTTTTTTGGTCGTTTTCACCTTGTATTCTTCCCACTAAGGTGAAACGTTTTAGTTTTACTAATAAGGAGAAAGTTTTTAATGTACACAATTTCTACGCAATTTAAAATTTGTTTAAAGATGGACTTGTTTGGGGTTTTAAGAGGATGTTCTTACAGATAACAAGTCCAGAGAGACTGCAACAGGAAGACTGTTTCAGCAAAACAAGGGAAATAATGTATTTCACTACTGTTGTCAGAATATATAAAATTAATAAAAAAACTGGAACACAACACTGCTAACACCTTGAATTGTGTTCAAAAAAAGAAACATACAATTCAGGAGTTTAAGCACAGAGGAGTGCTCATATTAGCTCATTGACTTATTGTTGAAGATTTGCATTCTGTACTAGCTGAAGCTTTTTTTATTCTTAAAATCTGACAGAAGTAGACAAATAAAACAATATAAAGCAACTGAAAGGCCTTTATACTAGTATTTTCACCCACATACCTCTAAATTAGTTAGAAATTGGGACTATTACTGAAAACGAAGCTTGCTGGATCAACTCCTCTTTGTCTTTGAACTATGAGATGGGAGAACTAACATTTGTTTCCAGTTTAGTATTCTCCTGAACCATGTGGAAGCTTTTTATTCTTTTTCAAGCTTATTTTAAGAATTAATGTCTTTTCCAGATCTTTGCCATCCTATGTGACATTCACATCAAATTTATACCATACTGTGCCAGTACATGAAAACACTTTAAAATAATGCCACAGCATCATTTGACAGCATTTTCCTAAATGTGAGACAGTAAGCCTTGCACATAATTCCATAGGCTGACAGTTTAACAGAACGTGCGTGGCCAATACAAAACAATACAGAAAACCTGTGGCACCAAAGCAATATACTTGGGAGGCGAAGCAGCACAGTTTCCACAGGCACAGACTATTATAATACTTCTGTAAAGCCTGAAGGTAATTTCAGCAACCAGTAAACTCCAGATAAAGTTTTAGCAACTCGCACACCTTCCTGACATGCTTCATCCCCAGCTCTAACTTGCTATACTTTCCTGGGCACGTGAGAGTAAATGAATCAACATCACCTCTATGCTAGCAGCAAACGTACCACAGTGTTTTTCATCATGGCTTTAACAGTGAATCCGTCGGAGACCTGCTGCTTGCTTTTCTTCACGTGCCCCAGTGGCTCCTGCTCCTGGGGGCATCTGTCACCTACGGGCTTCGAGGGGCTCGAGCCCGCTTTCTCCACTACCATCTCCCCACCCGCGTCTGCGACGGACAAGAAGCAAAATACAGACTGGAAAAAACAAACATCAACGCCCCGGCCCATTAAGTTAAAAAACGGAGCAGGTCTACCACTGTCGTTCCCTTCCCAAGCAGCGACATACCCCCCACACCTCTCCACTGCACCTGACAGGCCTCCTCGCCTGCCCCTCGCCCCTCCAGCCCCCTTCTGCATCCCCGCTCGTCTCCCTCCTCCCCACTGCTCTCGCTCCTCCGTCCCCAGCCCTTCATCACCACCTGCTCCTCTTGCAGCCCCCGGGGCTTTTCCCAGCCGGCCCGCCCCTC
>VXBL01000732.1:302550-344518 GCA_013400195.1 Aramus guarauna | reverse complement strand
GGGTCCCTCAGCGGGGTCCGTTACGGGCGGGGCGGGCACTGCCTGGCGCTAGCACGCGTCCCCGGCCTCGCGCCCGTCACTAGGCAACGCGTCAACAACCCGCCGCCTTGCCGGCTGGGGGGCGGGGGTGGTGTCACGTGCGCGGGGGAAGCAGGAGGTAAAGAAGCAAAAACACCCCAGCAGCAAACCCCCGGCACGCGCAGCTCGCAGGCAGGTACACCGAAAAGCGGGCAGGCACCACGCCGCGCGACAGAAGTTCACACAAAGTAATTAACACCGGGGGAAGAAGGGGAAAGGCGGCCACAGGAGGAGAGCTGGGCGGGGTGAAGAGGCGAGAACTACGTTACCCAGAGGCCCCCGCGCCTCCGGGCGCATGCGCAGCCCGCTGCCGGCTGGCCTAGTCGCTCGCGCCGGCGCTGAGGGCTGTAAGGGAGCGCTCGAGCGGCGGTTGGCACGTGTGCGCGCGCGCGACTCGCTTCCCTTCCCCTTCCTTGCCGCCGCCATGATAGGTGAGTGAGCGAGTGCGCCAGGCAGCGAGTGAGCCCGGATGCAGATCCGCCCTTTCCTGCCCGCCCCTCTGGTGCTTCTACATCGGCCCCGGGGGGCCGCCTGGGCTGGTTTGGCTGCCCTCGGTCCCTGTCGGCATGTGCGCCCGCGCTGCCTCCCCTGGTTCCTCGGCAGAGTGGGGCGCCTGGGGCCCCGCTGCGGGTGGTGGCGGGTGGCCGCTGTTATGTCCCCGCGGGGACGAGCCGGCAGTGCGCGGCGCCCGGTGGCCGCAGTTGCAGGGGGCCGGGCTGGAGCAGGGGGCGCCGGCTAGGCTGTACCCTCGCCGCCTCCTTGCCTTCGTTACTGCGCCTCTGGTTAAAGCACTTCGTGCACTTGGCGGGGCCGCGGAGAGGACCCGGGGGTCAAAGTGCTGAGGGGTCGGTGCTCTCCTTTACCCCTCTGGCGGGGAATGACCCATCAACGGCCAGCCCGGGGCTTGTGATGGAGGTCTTTTTAAAATTATTTTCTATTTCCCTTCAGTATATCGATTGTAAATACTGTTGGGTAAGGTGTGTGTGATTTGTGAACCTATTTGGCCTTCCTTAGTGTATCTACGTGATACTGGTTTGGCATGTTACTTGCTGGCCGTGATTTGAAAAAAACAAGGAACTTGGGCCTAATCATATTGGGACTTTGGCCATTATGGTCCTTGGGTTGGCTTCTGTACCTGTCTAATGCTGGTGTGACTTGTGAATCGGTTGTTTCAGCAGTGGCTTTTCTTCTGTTCTTTGTAAGGTGAATCCATACTTGGGGAGTCCCACAAATTATGGAGTCCGTTTTGTAGCCCTTGCCTCTCATTACACATTTTATCCTGCTTTCACCTTCTCGATTTTGTGGATTTAAAATTTAAAGTAAAAGCTATAAAATGTAGTTCATGCACCTGTATCTTAGCAATTCCTTGCCTTCCTCAGGCTTGGTGTTTCATCCTCAATGCGTTATAGTTGCTGTCTAGGTAAAACCCGATGAAGTTGAAAAGCATGCAGTTGTCAAAATATTTATTGTTTTTAAACTAAACATCTCAAAAGTATCCAAGAATGCTATGGGTCTTTCAACTAGACATAATTTTGTCCTAGCAGTATATGAACTCGAGTATTTGGGTAATATTCTTTCAGCTTTGCAAAGCTAAAAAGTTAAAAGCAGTTATTTGTATGATATATTGTGTATAAATATTTATGCAAATAGTCTGTTCCTTCTTGTGGGATCTCACTGGGTTTTCTTGTCATTTGGACTATTGTTTTTTTTTTTCTTATGTAGAAGACAATTAAAGGCTTGGCTTAAGGAAAGCACAGAGGGTCAGGTATTCCACTATCTTTAATCTTGCAATGTTATCTCCTCTGTTGATTTGATGTCTTGCTATGATATACAAAATACATGTGTTTATAGGACTGCAACGTGTGTTTGCTTTTGAATGCTTTGGAGAAGTAAGTTGAGTGTACATAAGGGACTGCCTTTGTGGTTACCGAGTTAATGCCTCTAGTCTTCATATTGAAAGCTAAATGTTTACTTACTGTGCATGAAGATAACATTTCTATGACTGAGGAATTATATATAGGAATATATGTATGAATTATATTTTCACTGTGGTAGACAGAAATGTTTGTGAATATTGATTATGAAATGTACATTCCAATTAGTTGCAAATACATAAACACAGTTTTATATGAGTTGTAACCTTAAGTGATTTAAGCAGCAATGTTTTCTCTTAGTGAGGAAACAAAGAAGTGGAAAAACCCCACCCACTCTGAAAATAAAAGAATTGTCTTCAAAGTCTATGATGTAGAGACCTAGTCAAATTTCTTGCTTCTGGAAAGTGTCCTCTAAACACTTACAAGCTTGGAATACCATGGTTAAATTGAGGGCAGGAGGGGAAGGGAGAAATAATTTGTATAATCTGTGCCCACTTTTTTGACCTGAGTGTTTAAAGAACTATCCTATGAAACACGTGGTATATTTTCCAAAACGTTTTAGAGTATCAGATGTCTGGAAGTGCTTTATGTCCTCATGAGTTCTTGTGGCAAAGAATTCTACAGTATAATTGTGCAACAGGTGGCAATTAATTCCATTAATTAATTTTTAATTTCCTAATACTTTCTTTTTAATGTCCCTTTGTACTTGTGCTGTGAAATAGGAAGAACAAACCTGATTAGCATGTTAGTATTACTGTTTTTTCTTACTCTTTCCTATTCTCTCTCTGTTTTTATTCTTACTCTTTGTCCAGGGAAATAGGTGAACCTTTTGACTCCATCTTCCTCTTAAGTGTTTGGCCATGCTCATGGTTGTTCTTTGAACTTTTTATTTTTTCCCCTCTATGAAATTTTTAAAGATATTTTGCTGCGGAAGACTTTTTACCATAGCACCTATTGTTCCAGAAGAGATTAGACAATTGAGCTGTATAACTGGCTTGTAATAGTCTTCATACGATTTCCCTTCCTGCTTGTTATTACATTCTCCTGCCTTGTTAGTTTTTATTGACTGATCAGAGATTTGTGGAGAAAGATTTGCTTATAAATGGATTTCTGAGTGCTAACCTATTACCTGGAGAAAAAATTCCAAAATTAATACATGCTTATTTTCAGTAAGTGGTTATTTCTTGAGGGAGGTGTTCAAAATATGTAGCTGTGTTTGTTTTTATCTGTGTGACATCTACATTTAGAATATCATAACAGCAAGTTAATTATGTAACAGTCCATTTGTGTAGTAATTCCATAAATTATCTGGAAATTCCATGGCAGCTGACACATGATGTGGCATTGCACTGAATTCATGAGTGCTCCTGGAATTTTAATTCTAGGGTATATCTTTAAAAGTATTTATCAAGGTAAATGGTAAAAGTGGCTCTTGCTTTTATAAATGCTTTTAGAAGATTGTTCTGTAATGTACAACACTCTTAAGTGAAATTACCTGAATAATTCCTCAGCAGTCCTTTCATTTACGCATATATTGCATTTTTATTTTAAAGTTACAGTTTACTTGCTTATGGGCTGTTTGGTTAAGGACTTCAGGAAACTTCTCTGTAGAAATGTATTTAATTTTATTTTGATAATGAAAAATAATTATATAAATGAAGGAATGTTTAAGTTAGTGTTTTTCATTTTGACTAGAGAATACTATATGTATATATTCTGACTGACACAATATAGGAATTCTTGCATAAATTACTGACCATTAGGGAGCCAAATTCATGTTGCTTTCCGTATTTGTAACAGTGGTGCAAGTTAAATGAGCTGAATATCTGCTGCTTGAAGGACTTGTGTCATGCTTCATTGTCTTCTGTCAGCCAGTCCTCAAAGGAGTTTACTGTAGATGAAACCATTTCTATGGACAATGTCTATGCTACCATTTACCTTAAGCTTACGAGACTTCGTGTCAAACTTCCAGATTTGTGTCTTTTGTCACTTTGCTTCATATCCCCTATTTTCTTCTGCATTCACATTTTCTTAGAAGCTTCATGGAAAGCACAATGGAAATGCTTGTCTATTGCAGTTAATTCAAAGCTTTTCAGCAGTGTAGGTAGTGAAATTTAGAAGCATGAATTTAATGGTAAATTATGTCCGATGGACAGAAAACAGATCAGCCTGGAGGCCCGATAAGCGCTAGCTGTAGTTGTCACCACTCATTCTCTCTGTCTTATAATGCCGGGCTGGTTAGATGCCTCGAGAGCATATTTTCAGGGTTTGTAGCTGATGTGGGTGTAGGGTCTGCTGGTGACTCCTTGCTGTGGCTTTTTTCCCTGATGAGCAATACACTTGCTTGGACACAAACTTAGTGGTGATCAAGATCAGCCGTACTAAACAACACTAACTCTGATGCCCAGAGTTTACTGTGTCATGTGGTCAAGAACTGAGAAGAAATCTTGGATAACATCTTAACCAAATGAGGTTTTGGCAGAAAATAGTATTTGATTACTTTTTGTAAATTCTATCCTAATAGTGGTTCCAATGTGCCTGTGCCAGAATTGAAAAGGTACTTGCACACTTTTGCCTTATGTTTCGGTTGTTTAACGTACTTTTTTGGATTATACTGACATGCGTGTAAGTTCTCAAACAGCTTAACTGTATCATATTTTTGACTTAACATACGGAGAGTAGCCCCAAGCAGAGTATGCTTAGATTTTCAGATAGCAGCAGAAATCCACTGGAGTTGTTCATATAAAGCACAAATTTTAAGCAGCACTAGCTTTACAATAGGGTGAAAGACCTACGATTAGATCGTGAGTTGAAGGTTAAGACTCGTATTTGTGGATTAATATGATGCTTTAAATTTGACATTTAGATTTGGCAAAAAGTTGGAAATTATATTCTTTTGGAAAAAAAAACCCCAACAATAATTTGCTTACTTGTCCAGAAGTTTTCACAAATTTGTTTCACAGAATACTAAGACTTTTTAAAAATCTATTTCAATATTTGAAAGATAATATTTTCTTAGCATTTTTTTATACAGGTGAGATTGCATTTTTCTGCCTTAGAGCAGAAAAAATGTTTATACTGAAGATCTCAACATTAGGTCTTCATTTTTTATTTTTGTTTTAAATGCAGGCTTATGTGTATGACAATGTTACAGAATTTTAGTGCGTTGTGGAGTTTTTGGTTTTTGTGGTTTGGTTTTTTTGGGGTTTTGTTTGTTTTGTTTTTAAACTGGCAGAACTCTGTAAGGTCTGATTAATAAACTCAGTACAACATCCCTGTGGATGCATTGCCCTGTGCTTGCCTGTTTCCACTTGTGTCATAGTTCTGCTCTTTCACAAGGAGCTGGTGGTGGTGGTGCTCTGTCAAAATGTTGGAGAGCTGTCGTGAGGATGCATAAGAACAGGGCCTGAAGTATTTAGGAAACGTATTCTGCAATGAGTTTGCAACTAGCTTACATATAAGTTCTTCATGTTGTTTCAGAATAGTTATTGATGATGGATTTAAGGCAAATTGTTTCCTACCACTAAAAGGGGAGATAGAAATCAATGTTAACTAATGATGTAGTCATGAAGTAAAAGATGTGAGCAAATGGTGAGAGGGCTGTATTTCAATGTTTAGAAACAGAGCATGGTTGTTCTTGTAAACCAGGAATTAATGGAATTGATAACATCTTTTGTAATGAAGATTTTGCGTAATAAATACCTTTTTTTGACTTAATTACCTATTCATTGATTAATTTTCAGTAAAGTTTTTTTTTATTAGCAATTACAGTAAATTATTAGAGGTTCTTTACTTTGGAAAGAAAAAATATAGGTAATAACAGTAGGGCTTATGATCTGCTTGGTATAGTAGCAGGTATTATTTATTACTTATTTACTTCAAAGGATAAAAATAAAGGTAGTCACCTAAATATGAAGTTTTAATCAAACTGAGGGCTTATTTTTAAGTAAGCACTGAAAGACATCAGTTGACCTTCTAGCATTCAGATTTCCTGTTTGCATTTCTTCCATATTGGTATCAGCATCAGGAAGAAAGATTGGTCAGAAAGTGTAATACACTGATGTTATTTTGAAGATGATACAAGATAGTCTTTTTGGGTTGACAAAAACTGGACAAAAACTTCCCAGAGGAAGTACCTAAGTTAATTTGATAAGAGAAGTTTTTCAGTTACAAAGTTTTACATATCTATAATTTGATGTAGCATTGCTAATTTCCATCCTGTGGTGAAGAACTTTAAGATTGTAACAGGGAATGTGACTTCAATAGCTAGTCATAGACTGTCATAAACAGCAGGTAACCCTTTTTGCAGCTGTTAGCAGCCTATAGCTTTTATCTTGGTACCTTGTCACAATAATGTTGCCCTTTTATTTATAAAAAATAATCTAATTTACCATTTCACTGTTTGATATGTCAATCAAGTACTAGTGAAATCAGTAAATACTTGTGTTAAAATTTGGAAGAAGAGGCAAGGCTAACATGGTCTAATGTTATTGGATATTTTATATAATTCTTGTTGGTTTCTTACCATAGCAAGCTAGCAGTTCTGTAACTTTCATAGGTTTCCGTTTTTGATTTTTTTTTTCTTTTTTTTTTTTAGATGGCAGGATTAAGTAGGCTTCTGAAAGGTTTAATTAAAAGGCGAAATAATTCCAGTGGAAATTCAGTATATAGTTGGTTCCCAACTTCTTTTCCTGTAAAAAAATTTTAAACAATTTTAAAATTAGACTATGGAAATATATTTTCAAACAAGGAAACCCCCCCATTGTTCAGCCAAGTACAACATTGATAAACAGCTCCTTCAAAAACTTATATTTTATGTGTTAGAGGAAAAAAACCCCACGACAACATGAATTGCAGATTCAAGGTAAGAATATATATATATTTTAAGGGATTTTCCCAGGCGTTTAAACGTTTTATTTGTAGCACCACAGTACCTGAGAGGTTTATAAATACAGAAGAAACCCCCACCCCGTACCTGTGCTAAATACTGCAGGTATAATGCAGGAGATGGATGAAGGTTAATTTGTATGCTTAAAACATAGGTTAGTATGAGGCTTTGTTTTCATATTAAAAGTCATGCTACAGCAGTGTTGTCTTTAGGTATTGCTGCTTCTCTTGGTGTACGGTACTTATTCCTGCCCTGACACCAGCAAACTAATCTTTCGGTTGCAGCAGAGCAACCATCTGTTCAGGCATACTGAAGTCAAAAAATAATCCAGGAGAAATAGTTTATTTTTAATGTGGGTCAAATCCCTGAGTTGATTCACAGTGTGGTGACATGAAAGTTATGCGAGTGTAACTAAAGGGACATCCCTTAAACCTGTTTTATTGCTTGACCCTTTAAGTTGCCAAGTCACATGCAAACGGTGATGTTGTGTAGTGCAGCTAATTGCCCGCTAAAGGAGAATGTTTTGGTGCCCTCCCTTTCTCCTTACTACCCAACTGTGTGTTCCTTGAGCTGACATTGATATTCATTTGACTCCAGAGTGAGATGGTTAAGTGACCTGGGTTGTCAAAACCTCAGTTACTTAGGGGCATGGGAGGTTTTTGGTTTGTGTTTTGGTTTTGCTTTGGTTTTTGTGGCTTTTGGAGATTTTTTTCTTATTTAATACCCTATACCTGCTTACCATTGGATCAGCTGAGAACTGGTCTTGGTGCAACCAAAGTGACAACCCATGATTGGATTGGCTGAGCTGTTACTCAATGACATTGGCAATAACGAAATTCCTGAAAACCTATTCTTGAGTTTTCAATAGGTATTACAGGAAAAAAACCCCAAAAAACCCCAACTGAATTTGAAGAAGGATATTGGGGCAGCTTCGTGGAATGTTTCAGGGAATACATCTCAAAGAACAAAAAAGATGGGAGAAGGCCCCAAACTGTTCTAAAAATGTAGAAGATGGGCTCTAGATAGTTAACATTGGCAGGTCAGCATTTCTGTAGTTAATGAGAGATGAAGGTGATAGTAGAGACAGGTTGTGAAGGGCTTTGACAGTGAAATATGATTCATACAGTAGTAATCAAGTTAAGGGAGAACGGGAGCCTGGGTAAAAGTTTTAGCTATCTGGATGACCGATCACTCCTCTGTGTTGCAGTCTTTTTCAGTGTGTTGGTAATCTTTACTTTCTGCATAAATATTTCTGTTTCTCATTGTTATGAAAATAACCTTGAGGAAGCAAAATGAGAATAAACTGTTTTGGAATTTCCCGGAATGAATTCAGAGTAGAAAATAATGGTGCCAGCTTAACAACCAAATGAAAAGTATTTTGGAAATTGTCTACTTAAATATTTTGATCTCATGTTGCAATTTTAGGTTTCTTTCTTTTGTTGTTGTCATCTTGGTATACTATTTCGGTTTATGTAACACTATGGATAGTTCCACTAGAATATGTGCTTTTCACTGGAATAATAGCTTCAGTTGTAGATCACTATTACATTTACCTTCACGAACATGTGGAATAATCTTTCCAATTGTTAATTTGATTAAAAAAACCTAAATCTCAGAATATCAAAGGCTACTTGCATTTCATATGCATGACCTGTTTTGCTGGTGTTGTTTTGAGGTGTGGTTTTTTTTTTTTTTCCTTCTGCTAGGGTAACTGTATTCTTCTGTGTGTACAGAACTGCATCACGAAACGTTGTGTATTTTACAATATTTATATCTTACTGATTATTTTTCTACAAAATGCTTTGTTATGACTTTATTGTCAAGGTTTTAGAAAGTTGGTATCATGTGAAATCCATTATCTTCAAAAGACATCTGGTTTCTGTTAGATACAGGTGAGCATTCTGGATTTCTTTGTTTCCTTGAAGAGGGATAGGAAGATTTTTTTGCTTGGATTTCTTTCTGAAAGTAGCAAGGGGAGAGGAAAGTGGTTTTTTGGTTGTTCTTTTTTGGCTTTTTTTTTTTTTTTTAAATGGCCACAAAATAACAGTATTGTAATATGAAGACACATTAGAGACTAATTAAGCAGTGGCTAAGAATGTTCTGATTCAATTTTCTGAGGCTTTCGGGTGGGGCCATACAGATAAAATATCGATACGGCAATTTCTTGAAATTATTTCTTATTGCTAAAATCCCCATCCCTTTCTGTATTATTTGGTTACCTAGTGATACATTGGTAAAAAGAAGGGTGAGCGTATATATACGTATGTATGTTAATTTTAAGACCTGACTCTCTATTGTGTGAAATTCTCATTGTGATACTGTTGTATGACTTCTGATCTAGCTGAATCGGTCATGAAAAGGTTTTGCTACCATTTCTTTTTTCCTTGCTCTTCCCTCCCATTCTCTGCTGCCATCTGTGCATCCTGCCTCATTCCTCTTACTGACCGTATTACTAATTTGACTGTTGAACTAATTCAACTTGCTATTGTAGCAAAAAAACCTGTAATTTTTCCTGGATATTGTCCTCAAAGAAGGGCCCAGTGAACACCAAAGTCAGCTTAAGACAAGTGGAAAATGCAGAAAGAGATAGCAAAAATGGGCCTAAATTTTAGCTGGGTGCTTTTTGATCTGTTTAGCCCTTCTTGTGCATCTTCACCCTCAGTTGTTGCAGAGTATGCTCAGCTGCTGCTGACATTGGGAACATATCCAGAGCTGATAAAGGATTTCCCAGTCCTTTGGACAAAAGGCATTATAAAGATTATATTTAAACTCCGATCTTTTTTTCCTGCGTGACAAAGAAAGATAAACTGAAAACAACTTTTGTAGCAGACAGATAAATTCTTCCATATGGAATGTGTAAATATAGTATCCATTGCCAAAACATTTAGTCCAGCCTATCTGTGAGATGACAATAAAATTAAGAATTTCAAATTCCACTTATTCACAGAAACAGTTAGGAAAAGGCATATGCTGACAAAATATGGAAATAAAAAATATGTTGGAACACATAACAGCAAATACTACTCTTAAGAATCTCTGCCAAAGTAATCTATGTGTCTCTTATAGATACATTGAAAGCCAAAAACATTGGATTCTGGTTTGATAACATGGCCTCAAGAGGTAGAGTAGCTTTCTTAATTGGAAACACATATATCCCCATTTACTAAAAAAATTAATTGGACTAGCATACACTGTATCATGCAACTGTCAGTTGCGTAAGCGGTCAGGTCACCGAAGCAAACAATACTGAGAATGGTACAGGTTTAAGTTACTATATTTAGTAGAAAACAAAGGGGAAGTAAAGTCATTAGTGGAAACTTTGTTACTTTGCCAAACAGGTCTATGCAAAAGTGATACAAGTCATTCTTTTAAATCAATTTTATTACTTCATGATTTTTTTTTGTGATGCGCTGTGTATAAGTGTTGGTAGACTGAAAATCAACTTCTAACACACAATGTAGCCAGTGATGTATGAAGTTTTCCATTAAAAGAAGAAAAAAATGGAAGTGTTAGAAATGTGCAGCTATATACCCAGAATTCACAGAATGCCACTGGAGAGGTTGGTTTGGAGATAATTAGCAGGCAAGCTTTAATTATATAATTGCCAATTATTTCACAATACGTGATTTCTCCCTTCTGAACTACAGTGTGTGGCATCTTGGAAATATTTGTGTTTTATGAGGACTTACTTCATAATCATAAAGAACTAAATTTTAGTATGGTAAATTATGTTCTTTAAAATCTATATTTTTAGCAATTTTTCAGTTTCCTAATGTTATACCTTAGGCGTCGCCTAGTCCCTTTGTATTTTGATCAGTGCAAAAGGAGTGGAAAGATGGATGACCTTATAAAATAAGGATAAAAATCTATCAGATTTATCTGATGTAGAAAAATCCATCAGTATCCTCTTGTCTGTTTTATTCCCAAGGCTGGACAAGATGGGGAAAGAATTAGTTCATTGCTGTGCACTTTTTGAGGCAGACTGAAGCCTGCCTGATTGTATCTAAATCGGCTTTTAAGCAGTAACTCTTATGTTGCATCAATTTTCTCAATAAGCATGTTCATGTCTACATTAATATTGTAAAAGGTTGACCCAGGAAGGATTGTAGCACAAAAGTTATTCTTTGAGACATATGAAAATAACTGTAAGATGTTTGCCTGGTTATTACAAAATCTCTGTTAAAATGACAAGAGAAGTCATTTAAGTTCTCCAGCTATTAGTCAAATACTAAATTTGAGTTTGGTGATTTTAAGGGTAGAAATTAACGAACAATTAGACTGGCTTTTATTTCATGCCCTTGAGAAATTTGTACAGTGGTAGCTGGTATTTGCGCTGGTAAACATGCATGTCTTCTGAAGAAGGCAGTCTCATTAATGAATTCTCATGAATTCAGCCAAAAGATTGCAGTAAATAACTTGTCACAGTTATGATGCATTAAGTACATGATAGCTTTATGTAGGACATTTCAGTGATGCCTCTTTTACAGTGGCTACATGCCTATCATGAGTAAGCTACAAAGTTTTCAGCAATTCTTTCTATATATATCACAATGCCTTCCAAAAGAAGTGGCATTGTAAATTATTTGCTTCAGAGAAGTTAGCCACGTTAACTGCTTTCCTGCTTTGTTATGTCTAAACAATTCCAGTAAATTTTTTACAGCAAAAGCTCTCTCTTGGACTTTAGAACTGTTTGAGGCCATCTGCAGATATTAATACCCCTATTCATGCTAACAGTCTTAACAGAGGAAAGTTTTTAATCTCTGACTCTAGAACTATTTTGAAGTTTTCATCCCCTCTGATGACCTCTGAAATTGTGATATTATATGCCATTATTTTCTTCTCCATTTATCTTTAGAGGGGGGGAAAACAATGACGATGGCATGCACATCTATAAAGAATGATTAAACATCTCAAAATTAAACATCTCCAAAAGAAATTATCTGGATCCTGCGTACAGTTTTTAACCCACACCTCTTGGCTTTATTCCAGTTATAATTAAGGAAGACATGATTTTCTATACTCATCTGGTTTGAGCTAAGTTGAAATGATGAAAGCTGGTTATCAAACGAATATTCTCAAGGAGTGCCTTGCCATTAATGTTTTCCCCTTTTTAACCCTGATTTTGGAAATCAGATCAATAAGATTGTGTGTTTATTTTCTGTATATGTCAAAAGAGCTTTTGTTATGTATTATTTGTCCCTATAGCATAGGTCTTTTGGTAAGAAAACAACAAAAATATTTTTACATGCTTTGTTTTACTCCATGCTTTTGAAATTCTTTTGACATTCTCTTATGATTTGGGGTCACAGTTTTTCTTTGCCTCCAATCTGTAAGCCTAAACCCTTCTACAGAGGGTGCACACAATCCTGACGTGAGTGTATGAAAGAAAAGCACTTAGAAGTTGATTTGATTTACTGTTTAAGAGCTTCAGAAGCTGGTAAAGATGAATGAAGATACTAATTGAGGAAAGAGCTTGTCATTCTGAGGTAGTTTAAAGGACAGCAAGGTTATGTTAATACGTAGGAAATGAAAGCACAGCTTTTTAGAGAGCAGTTGCCATCAAAAGGTCTTGATTGTGCAGTGTTATTTGTGAAGGTGGTATGAACAATACATTTGTTATCACAAGAGTTAGACATCCTTGTTCACTTCAGTTATCTGTGAAAACTTATGTGATTACAAATGTCTGAAATCGTTTTGGTGTACTATGTAAAACACTAGGTTTACATGCTAAGCTTGCTTATGATGACATAGATGAGTACTGAAGCAAATTGATTTACATTTGTAAATTGCTTGTGATATATAAAAACCAAAACCAAACAAAAAAGCAAATTTATCTTTTCAGAAATAAGATATGCTTGGTTTTGTTTGTCACTGTTGGGATGACCAATGCGAGTGTTGCTTTGTTAAAAGTGTAAAGCTTTTCTGCATGATGACATAGTTCCACTGCTGGAATGTGTTGATGATAACTGCCTTCTCCACGTGATAGAGGAACCAACAAGGAGAGGTGCTATGCTGGACCTTGTTCTCATCAACAAGGAGAGACTAGTGGGGAATGTGAAGCTCAAGGGCAGCCTTGGCTGCAGTGACCATGAAATGGTGGAGTTTGAGATCCTCAGGGTAGTGAGGAGGGTGCAAGCTGGTACAGCAACCTCACTACCTCGGAATTCAGGAGAGCAGACCTTGGCATCTTCAGGGATCTGCTTGGTAGAGTGCCATGGGCTAAAGCCCTCGAGGGAAGAGGGGCCCAAGAAAGCCAGTTACTATTTAAAGGCTACCTTCTCCAGGCTCAGGAGTGATGCATCCCAACAGAGAGGAAGTCAGGCAAAAATACCGGGAGGCCTGCATGGATGAAGGAGGAGCTCCTGAACAAACTCACACAGTAAAAGGAAGCCTACAGAGGGTGGAAGCGAGAACAGGTAGCCTGGGAGGAATACAGAGAAATTGTCTGAGCACCCAGGGATCAGGTTAGGAAAGCTGAAGTCCTGATAAAATTAAATCTGGTCAGGGATGTCAAGGGCAACTAGAAAAGATTCTATAGGTACATCAGTGATGAAAGGAAGGCGAGGGAAAATATGGGTCTTCTCCAGAAGGAAATAGGAGGCCTGGTTACCTAGGATATGGAGAAGACTGAGGTACCCAACAACTTTTTTGCCTCACTCTTCACTGGCAAGTGCTCTAGCCATACTGCCCATGTCACAGAAGGCAAAGGCAGGGACTGGGAGAACGAAGAATTGCCCACTGTAGGGGAAGATCAGGTTCAGACCATCTGAGGAACCTGAAGGTGCACAAAGAAGTCCTTGGGACCTGATGAGATACATCCATGACTCCTGCGGGAATTGGTGGATGAAGCTGCAAAGCCGCTATCCATCCTATTTGAGAAGTCGTGGCAGTCCAGTGAAGTTCCCACTGACTGGAAAAGGGGAAACATAACACCCATTTTTAAAAAGGGGAAAAAAGGAAGACCTGGGGAACTACAGGCCGATCAGCATCACCTCTGTGCCTGGCGTGATCATGGAGCAGATCATCCTGGAGACTTTGCTCAGGCACATAGAAAATAAGGTCACAGCCAACATGGCTTCACTAAGGGTGAATTGTGCCTGACAGATTTGATGGCCTTCTACGATAGGGTTACAGCGTTGGTGGATAAGGAAAGAGCAACAGATGTCGTCTACCTGGACTTGTGCAAAGAAAGCATTTGGCACTGTCTTGCACAACATCCTTGTCTCTAAATTGGAGAGACATGTATTTGACAGATGGACTGCTCGGTGGGTAAGAAATTGGTTGGGTGGTCACACTCAGAGTTGCAGTCAATCGCTCAGTGTCCAAGCAGAGGCCAGTGCCAAGTGGTGTTCCTTAGGGATCAGTATTGGGACTGGCACTATTTAACATCTTTGCTGTCAACATGGACAGTGGGATTGAGTGTACTCTCAGCAAGTTTGCTGATGAGACCAAGCTGTGAGGTAGAAGCTCAACATGACCTGCAGTGTGTGCTGGCAGCCCAGAAAGCCAACCATGTCCTGGGCTGTATCAAAAGAAATGTGACCAGCAGGTCGAGGGAGGTGATTCTCCCCCTCTACTCCGCTCTCATGACCCCCACCTGGAGAACTGCATTGAGCTGTGGGGCCCCCAACATAAGAAGGACACGGAGCTGTTGGAGCGAGTCCAGAGGAGGGCCATGAAGATGATCAGAGGGATGGAGCACCTCTTCTGTGAAGACAGGCTGAGAAATTTGGGGTTGTTCAGCTCCAGGGATAGCTTACAGCAGCCTTCTGGTACCTAAAGGGGGCCTACAAGAAAGCTGGAGAGGAGGAGCTTTTCACAAGACATGTAGTAATAGGACAAGAGGTAATGGCTTTAAACTGAAGGGGAGGTAGATTTAGATTAGATCTTAGAAAGAAATTCTTTACTGTGAGGGTGGTGAGGCACTGGAACAGGTTGCCCAGAGAGGTTGTGGATGTCCCCTCCCTGGCAGTGTTCAAGGCCAGGTTGGATGGGGCTTTGGGCAACCTGGTCTAGTGGAGGGTATCCCTGCCCATGGCAGGGCGGTTGGAACTAGATGGTCTTTGAGGTCCCTTCCAACCCAAACCATTCCATGATGCTTCCTTTTCTTTGTTTTTCTAATATTTTCCTGTGTTTTGTGCTGCTCTTTATCTTTTATTTAGCATTTCTAAATGTTTTGCTGATAGGTGAATTTTGTCTCTTAGTTCATTTATTCATTTTTTTCTAGTAAATTTAGACAATAGAACTGTCTTGTGCCAGATCTAATATATCAGATTTAATAACTTTCAGTGCATAGAGCTAAGGATACTTAGTTAACTTCAAAAGAGTAAGAATCACAAGAAACTGACATATCTGGGCTTCTCAAGACTATTGTGTAAGCTATTTTTCTAAGACAGCTTTTCCATTAGTGGAAACATTAGCACTGAATTTTTCCCTCCAAAATCCAAGGAACAGTGTTCAGCTGCTTTCTGACTTAATAATTTTCTGTGTGTTTTTTCCTTTTCAAAATATGCCAATGTTGTTACTTTCTGGTAATGTGCTTTGAGGTCATGGAAAAAGTATTTTCCATTTTCCTCATTGGTGTTAAATAAAGGGATTGTGGATGATGGAAATGAGTCGTTCATATTGGACATCATATTGCATCTCTGGCATATGGTTCTCATTCCAATTTTAATTTTTTTTTGATGAGCTGAAATTTTTTTGGTACATTTATGTTTGCATTTCTTCCCTTTTCTGATACAGTGTCCTTTGTGGAATACTCTCAGTGGAAACATATGTTCAGAACTTCAAAGTAATTACACTATTACTAAAAGCTTCATAATCAGATTACTGAAACTAAATGTTGAAAAAAAAATTGATTTTCCTTTATCCAATCATATCAATTATCATTCCAGTCTGCCTTCTGACTGATTTGGCAGGGCAAAGTCAAAGACTGTTTAGAATGCCTGAGTCTGGTATAGACTAGTTCCTGAAGTAGAAAAGGGAGCTTAGAGCAGTCTTTAGTTTAAGAGAGCAAGGTTAAGAGAAAAAAAGAAAAAAATTTGGCCCATCTTAACAGTAAGGTTTTAGTAGTACAGACCTCTGCTTGGCAAAGTGGATGGGGATAACTGAAGCACAAGTTTGTGTCTGTATGATAATCATCTCTCTTTCTCAGAAGTAATAGGCTCAGTAGGGATGTAAGGTGCTTTGTTTACAAAATACTGCCTTTATTACCTTTTCTCTTCCTGTAAGAATAAATTTGTTGTTGTAACCAAATGGTTGCAGCCTATGTTGAAAAGCTGTTTATTACCAGGAACAGTTTTCAGGGTCTACAGTCTAAGATACTGATAAAAACCCCCAACCAACCAAAACAGGAAAAAAATGCCAAAAAAACCAAACCAAAAGAACCCAAACCTTTCATTTTGGTCTAGCACAGTTAGGGCACAAGACTTCAGAAAACTCTCAGTCAGATTTACAAGAAGTAGTCAAGAACATGAAGTATACCTAATCGCCTTTTTTCTTTGTTTTTGTAGCTCATCTGGAAAGTATAGGGTCTTTTAAGAATGAGACGTTGTCTTAATGATCTTGAACAAAAAGGCTGTGTCTGTTAAGGTCTTACAGGCCTAGGGTGTAGCAGTCTGTTGACATGCTACATATTTTGCCTTCAAACTGTATGAAGCTACAGGCTGACCTTTGAGTTGAGTATTTTGACTTACTTTACATAACTTTAAGGTATTTTATTGATACAAACTCTACTACTGTAATAGATCTAGCTTTAGCCTGGTGTGTGCTTTATTTAAGCAGATGGAGCTCTGAGGCATATAAATTCTAAAATTAGTTAATGATTAATGTTTTGAATTTTTGAATTTTCTGGATTTTTTATATAGTCTACTTTTCATTCTGTTTGCCCTCATTCTACACAATAAAATAGCAGATGAAGCTGAAAAGTTTATTTTACAGTACTTTTAACAATTTCCATTAGAATTATCTTGTTGGAAGCAAATATCCCATCTGGTTTACTCTTTAACAGAGCAAAACTCCTTAGTGAGCTGTGTGGCGAAGCCTGGCTGAATTCCACACAATGAGGCTCTTGGCCCTAAGCAAGATGAGCACAATCTGTTTCCCATATTTCTAATAAAGGAAAAGAAGAGTTTCTTCATTTGTTTTTTTTGTTGCATTATGTTTATGTTTTATGCCTTCCTTTCTTAGAATAGCTGCTTTCCTGCTGTTCTGCATTCTTTTCTTTTTTTTCAGTACAGGTAAAATGAAAATGCATTACAGGCTTATAAAAGTACCAAACGTTGCTCTGAAATAACATTAAAACTCATTTTTTTAAAGTATAGCATGGTGCTTTGGCCACATCAGTCTCATTAAACATCTGAAGCTTAGAGGAGGTGCTTCAGGAGCCATTTCTGTTGCCTTACTTGTTCTGCAAATAAATACAAGACTGAAGTAATCCAGCTGATCCCAAGACTGATCTGAAAGTTTACCTTTGTTGTCTGAATTCAGCTAACTACTTCGATCTGTAACTTTATTCTCCCATTTGTACCTGAGGACTCTTGAGTTACGTGTACTTAACACAAGTCGATTTTACTGTGGGGTGTGTGCAGTTCTGCTTAGGTGTTATGAAACTGCATGTCTGAATTAATTTCTGGATTAAATTTACTATTTTTTTTACTTATATGAAGTTAAAAATAATTGCACATTTTAAAAGTGTCAGATGCTTTAAAGTTGTATTTAACACCATACAGTTAATCTAACATTATATCAAATCAGTGAATATCTGCTGTATGTTCACATACTTACACTTTTGCAGAAATTTTGAGGTTTTAGCCAGGTAGTATCCTGACTGAAGGACGTATAACTTGCATAAAAGTGAGCAGGCTGTTTTGTGACACATTACGAACACGTTTAGAATTTAAATTTTTTCTTCTCACTTGTGTAGGGTTTTACATTCAAAATAAGTAGTACTCAAATACTAGTAAATAACTCGTCTATGATATTACTTGTATTCATTGACAGACTTAAAATGTTTGTCATGGTGCATTCCACTTCTGAAAGCCTGGCATTTCCCTGTTTCATCTGACAGAGACACTAGTTCTAACATATGTTTTCCTTTCCTGATTTTTCAGTATTAAGAACTCAGCATTTTTTTATACTGTAACTAAAATGGAAAAAAAAATAAATAAGCACTTTCCATGGGTTATAGAGGAGCTATAGCTATAATTCTGGTAAGGACCAAAGATGTCCTTGCATATCACTATATGGAATGAGTATTCAGTATCAATTCCCATTTAATTTCAAATGTGTTGTTTTAGAACTGTTCATGTAATGGGTTTCCTGAACTAAGAGAAAGCAGACAGCCAGCTGCAAACAAATTAAGGATGCAGTTGCCACACACAAAGAAATCAGACAGTTGATTTCATGTGAATACAGCTTTTGAAATCTTATTTTGTTCCTAGACATTAATATGATTAGGCAGCCCTTTGAGGACAAAGGACTGTGTGCACAGGGAGAATTTTGGTTTACTGTGCCACTGTGCAAATGGAGGGGGTTAAGATTCAAAATCAAGAAATGTTTATTTTCTTTGTTCATTTTATCTACGTGAAACTGTTGTGAATATCAACTTGCTGCATGTCATTAGTAGAGAATTAGACTTTAACTCAACAGTGATGGCATAGTCAAATAATGCAATGTGCATTTCTTGCAAATGAAAGTTTGGGTCACTTTTATTGGTTTCCAGCTGCATTTAGGCATCAGCTGTGAGATGGGAGAAATAAGCGACTTTTTGAGAAGGCTTGTCAACTGTTTTGGCCATAAAGCACTAATGAAATTCTGTATGTCCTTGGGATTTATGTCAGGGAGAACAACCTTCCTGAACTAATACATTATTGGATAGGGAGTCAACAAGAAACACCAGGGAATAGGTGTTGTGTAGGTGCTGCAGAATCAGTACCCAAAAGCCTGACCCTCCTTGTTTTCTCCAGCATAATCAGAACTGATTTATCTAAAATTTGCCTCTACAAGTATATAGATAATGTGTCTGTGGAATGATGATACAGGCAATAAAGACAGTCTCCTTTCTTCTTGTATGTCAAAAGCGTAACAATAAAACACTTAGTCCCATGTACCTCTGGTCAGGCCTTTGCTCATTTAGCCTTTGTGTGCTGGACACTGACTGCAAGTTACAGCAAGCCACTCACTAATACCTTATTTCTTAATACCACATTTTGAAATACTGTCATTACTCCAAAAAGTCATACAGATGATAGATGAGGAAGGCCAGACCAAAGCCTATTTAAGCATAGAGGTGGGCATGAGTTGAAACTGCTTGCTGGAGGAGGAAAGCAGAAGGGAGGAACTTTACTCTCCTAAGTGCTGCTGCTGCTAAAGGTGTGTTCTCCTGATCACTACTTCTGTGTGTTGAAATATGGAGAACTTGGGAAGGAGAGTTCTACCCTTTATCCTCTTCTTGGCTGGAGGTGGTGACCTGTTTCCCTTCCTGGTGCTTTCCAGCTTTCCTTTTACTTACAACCATTCTATCCACTTTTGATAGTGATGCTATTTAGAAAAATAAACTTTCCCCTTCCTGCTTTTTCCTATTTCCAGCACCCTTCCACAGGCTGTGTAGCCACTGTGGCTGTTCATTCCCATTATTTGAATGAAGTGATGGTCTGGGTGAGTTTGAGCTTCATGTGGAGGGGTACCAGGATCTGACATTTTACATGAAATCAGCACTGTTGAGCATTTTGATTCTCAAAGGTGTGTATCTACCAGATTTTTATATAAGCAATGCCTCTGCCATCCTTTTGTGGCAGCATAGGAGTATAGCTTCTTATGAGAGTAACCTCATATGAAGATATTAATCAGTTATAATTCATGCATAGCAGACAGATCTCAGTTTTTCTTTTGAATCTAATGTCATTTAGAGTTCTGCATTCTGCTATCTGTGAAGTCCAGCTTTTTTATGAAAATCTCATGTTAAAAAAAATTAAAGTACTTCTGGAACTCAAATAGGTGACCAAGAAGTTGCAGTCTCTTATGCTGTAGAAGGACCTACAATATTGATGACATGTACTTGGGATTTTTGTCTGTTTCTCAAACTGTCCTAGGTAAAAAGTATTTCAGTAATATGTGCTTCTGAAATTCAGTATTTTAAGTTATTAATTAAAAGTTTAAGTGTCTAGTTTTCCTTTTTCATTTAAGGTTTTTCTTGTTTTTTACCCTTTCTTAAAGAATTAAATTGTCCAAATGAGTGTGAGTACAATGCTTTTGAGAAATGACAAGAAATACTGATTTGTCTCCTCTCAGCCCTTCAAGCAGAACATCTTTTTCTTTCTTTTTTTTTTTTTTCCCCTGTCTACAGGTGTGGGGAACATAGTGTATTGACTATTCTAAATGTTTGCTTTCAAAGCCCAGGAGATAAGCTTTGTACCAAAAGAACGACAATAAAAAAATCAAATCTCAATGACAAATATTTGTACTACTTGCCCCCCCGCCCCCCCCGAAAAAAACCACAAAAAAACCCCCAAAACCCCCCCACCACACACATAGATGTGGATTGTCATAAAACTGAGCGTACATAGACAATGGTCTTCATACTTTGGATTAGGTTAATGTCTTAGCCAGCTGTGTCCAAGGACATCTTTCTTCATTTCTTTAACACCTGTGTAAAAAATGGCATAAAGCCTACATTAAGGAACATTATTGCTCATACAAGTTCAATCCAACATTAGTGTGGCAGCAGATTCAAAAAATGTGTTTGGGGGCAGGGAGGCAGTTAAAACACTATTTTCTCTTGTTATGTAAAAAAAATCAAAGACTGATTTCTAATTTTCATATGACTAAAAGTTTTTAATACGTAGGTCATACTTTACTTAGAGAGCAGACTAAGCTTTTGAAGTGGACTTGGTTTCCTTCTACTCCAGAATTAACTAGGTAAGTATAAATCTGTTTTTTTCCACAGCGTTTTGCTGATGCATGAAAGCTAATTTTGCTCTACTGAGCAAATTAGAAAAATGTAGTTTGGATGTCTAATCCCTACCTTAATGTGCTTATACTGAATGCCATTTTTTTTTCTGAATCTGTCCATGTAGTTAGGGTCACGCGCATTGTAGTCAAACATGTTAGTGATATGTGACATAATTCTGTATGAGCCATCTATTCCATGACAGTGAAGAATGAAGTCTTGTGTTCTTTATTTATGTATGGTAATTGGAGTCGATTGTAACTGCTTCAGTAATTGTATTTTTTTTACTGTAGTAAAAAGTGTTCCAATTCCAAATCATAATATTTTTGCATCATATATAGGTTTAATGGGATATACTTTGTTTAATCCTTAATTGAAATAAAATATTCTTGTTAAAGGGGTCTATTTCAGAGTAATGAGAGCATGAATACCTCTGCAGTATAGCTAAATGTGTGGAAATCTGACACTTCAGATATGCAGATAAGCCAAATTTCAGTAGCTAGAAGGAATTTTGTTGGTTTTACTCATCTGTTAAATTAATATCAATTTTTAGAAGGAGGTGTAGAATGTTGGATTTAGCCTGGAAATTAAAAGAATTGAAATTCTTTAGGGATTTCTGTGTCCCCAGGTTCATGGTAGGCTGCTTCTCATTTTGATGGTAACACTGTTTATCTGACTTTCCTGTTAAGTTGTTTCAATAAGAGTGATGCCTAAGAGTGATGCCCCTGTACTGAACTAAGGAAGTTGCCATGAATTATTAATAACAAGCTGAGTTTAATGTGGTTTTATAGCCCCTGAAGGAGTAGGAATAGTGTACTCTGTAAAACCATTCAGTTCACCTGATCTTGACAAATTGGAAGCATCAAAAACATACTCCTACTTGTTAACACTAAAGAGGGGAAAAGGTGACTTGGGAATGCATCAATGTTTAGCCGCCTTGTAGAATTTGAAAAGGATAATAGTGAACAGTGTTCCATAAATAACTGTCTCCTGTCTTTGTGCTTTAATGCAGTCGGCTAATACTTTTCTGTGAAGTTAACCTTTATGGCTTCATTTCTATTTCACAAGAAGAGAAAATGGCAAGTTTGTGATACTGCAGATGTTGTTTATGCTGATAATATACTACAAGTTAAAAATGTTCTCTGTAGCAATATAGTAGGTAACAAAAAATCCCCAATTATTTTCAAAACCAGCAATATTTTACCAATAGATCAACCAAGGTAAAATTGTTTTGTAAGTGCATTAAGAATTCTAGAATTGATGAAATATACAAAATTTGTTGCTGATATTTTAAAGATCTAATAATGCATGTTTGTCACTAGAATATTACCTTTGAAAAGACTGTTCAAAATGAGATTCATCATATCTTTATTAATATTTAGCAATATGTCCATCTTTCTCAATTATGTTTATTAATTTGTCACTTAATTTAAAAGCATAATGAACGTTAATATTCAACCTGAATTTGGCTAGTTTACTACGCATCACCAAAAAGTGTAACTGAAGAGTTTGTGTATTCAGTACTGTGTTTTGTTTAGCATAAGCATTCTCACCTACAGCAGAGATGGTACTGGGCAACCATCTTAGCAGTGCAAGTTTGTGCAAATTCTGTTTATTTCCCTCATGAGAAACAGAATGTTTCATTTGATGTGCATTAGTTAATGTTACTTATTATGGCTGTTGACTATAAATTATCATTCTTACAGTTATGCTGGGAATGAAGCTGTGATTTTACTGCAGCAGCTCTCTTCTTAAGCTACTTAATTTTTGATAATTTAAGGTGGAGTAGTTTATACATCCTTTCAGAGTGAGCGGTTATTTCATCAGCCTTGCTGGGATTTCTGTTCTGTCTGGTTTTATAGTATAATACAGCTTCAGGTTCTCAAAAGCTGTGTTAATTTTCTGTTGAGTCCAAATTACTCCTCTCGTTGCAATCATGCGGAAACTTCTAAGACATAAATCAACAGCAGGTCAAACAGACAACAAGCACTTATTTAAAAAAAAAGTTTCCCTTTGGGGTATTAGTGAGGCACCTTAGCATTTCCATTTTGGGTACTTCTTAGGCTTTTCTCTTCACTTTACTAAAATTTTCTTTCAGTAAAGTGATACATGAAATACTTCTATACAATTCCACTTTTGTACTTTCAATATGTACATGTGTTCTTTTTACAAGCTGTTGTTTGGCTTAGTTTGACTTTGTTTTTATGTTGAGTAAATTCTAATACAATTCATTTGTTATTACAAGGTGTTGTAATAATTTGCAAAATATTTGTAAAGCTTAGGAATCCTCAAATGCTTTCATTACTGTTGATTTGTCTAATTGTAACAAACTACATGCTAGTCCATTTTGGTGCAAAATGACATAAATTTGCTGTTATCTCCAGCTGTGGTTTTAGACTCCTCTTCAAGCTCTGATAGATAAGATCTGGCCAACCTTACCGTGGCACTTCAGAGGTTACTGTGCCCAATGGTCAACAATATACTGCCAGAGGCAACTGCTCTCAAGCTTTCCTCAGCTGCTCCAGTCCACTGCTGGACATCACCTGGAGGATTATCTCCTCTGAGTTCGAGTGGCCCATTCTGATGTGCAGGAAGTGTAGCATGGGTTAACAAGGAGGTCCTGATAAAACACTAAAATAAAAAGGAATCATGCAAGAGCTGGAAGCAGGGGCAGGTGGCCCAGAAGGAATAGAGACACTGTCCAGACATACAAGGATGACAGTAGGAAAACAGAATCCTAACTGGAGTTGAAGATGGCCAGAGTTATGAAGGGAAAAAGAAGAGATTCTGCAGACATATCGACTGCAGAAGGAAATGTAGGGGAAAGGAGGGCACAAAAATGCATCCCCTCTGCCAACCATTGTGTAATGATGTTCAGCAAAGAGAAACTAAATAGCTGCAGGAAAGTATTGTCTTAAGCTGTAGCTGCGTGCTCAATAAATACAAATCATGTATGTCATCCAAGCATCTAGTTTTATATTTCTCTGCACCAAAAGGACTATCTTGTGGGTCACTTCATTGATTCATTCATCTCCTCCACACACTGCCTTTATTGAGAGCAGTATAGGTACACTGTTGATTTGGAAAAGTTTTTCAAAAAATGATCTCCATAAAAATTATGATGAAAACCTGAAATATCACCTACATGGTGAACTTAAGAAAATATTGGAATGCAAGGTTAGAAAACTTTGCATCTTTCTTCCATGCAGGGTTGTTGCATTCTGCCATTTGCTATAGAGAAGAAAGGACAGTTTTGAAGTGCCTGAGTAGTGTTAAACAAAATGCCTTTTTATATCCTATGGCCTATTATGAAAACACTTTTGCATATGAAAAATACTTCTGGAGAGGAGGTGGTGTACTCAATGAGAGAATTTGTAACCATTAAACTAAACCAAGACTTGTTACATATATCCATTTGTGATATGAAGGGATATTTCAGGTTGACTTGCCATTACTTACAAGCCTGATTTCCTAGAGTAAAACTTTTTATTCCACTGTTATGCAATGGGGAATATTATCCTAGTAAAGGCAGTTTTGATGGCTTAGTCTTCGTATAAATAAATCCCATTCAGCAACTGACAGCGAACTAGAAACAGTACTAGTTTTCTTTTACCAATAGTACTAGTTAGATAAGAGGAGAACAGAATTTAAGAAACCTAATGCACTGCAAGAGTATTTTCCCTGTTGTAGCAGGAAACTGTTAGGTAAGCTTCAGCTGGTTAGATTGTTTCAAATTCAGAGTCTGAGATTTCATTTAAAACCGTAAAAGTTTATTTTGAGATGATATGTTAGACTTAGCTACAATAGTTGTAGAGCTGGCACACATTCATCTCTGCTGCCCTCCTAAGGAGGCAGGCAGCTTCTGGCTGACCATGAGGTTGGCAGAGACAACTCTCCCATCTAAGTGTTATGGGAGTACTCTTAAAGATATTTCTCTGAGATGATGGCAGGAGAGAAGGAATTGTCCAGCTAGAGAATCCATTGGATTGTAGATTTTGTTTCCTTCTTCCATATGTAACTATTTGTTTAATAGTAGATCTTTCTTTGGTCATGCTTGTTTTCATTATATGGTTTCCTATGTGTGCAGAATGGCACATTTCTTTTGTGTCATACATTTCATTGATAGTGAGTAGATTTGAGAAGAACCTTAAAATTAATTATGTTTGCTGAATGGTTTTTTTTATGCCAATAGGCTGAAAAATAACTTATAACCATAAGCTTGTACTCTTTCAAATCCAGCTAACGATTGACTCACCTGCTTGCTATTCTTCAGTAGTCATACTGATTTCAGTGAGGGAAGTGCTGGAACTATTCAAATATGAGCTGCGGTCAGAGGTTCAAAAAGGATGAAAAATGTTGAAAATTCTCATTCAGCTGCAATAACATTTGGTATAAGAGTATACCAAAACCAAATAGTACATTAAAATTAGCTATCATTATATATTGATGTTGTTTTAACTGAATAAGTTTGTGACATAGCCATGTTTAAAAGCAAATTTTAAATTCGCTGTTTCTTTTTCAGAAAAATCACTGTTGGTGTCAAATTGTAGGTTTCTACTAAAAAAAAAATTACACATTTTGTGTTGTTATGAGGAAGGAATGGAATTTTGCATGAGTAGTTGGGTTTGAAATTTTCTTTTTTAATTTATAACACTTGAGAAAGAATTCTTACAGGAAAAAAAAATCTGGCTGTGAACTATTGTTTTGTTCTGTTACTAGAACTTTTATGGAGCTCTGCATCAAACTTCAGGAGAAAAATAGTTTTAAAGGATTAGAGGTGTATTATGAAGTCTGAAGCGCTGTTCAGAAGGATGTAAACTGATAGTGTCAAAAGTACAAGTAGAGGCTTTTGGTTTCTCTGTATGTATGTGCAGCTAGCTGAGGGGACCTCAGCTGGTCAACTGAGCCTGTGGGTTTTGGAATATTGGCCTTAACACTAATGCATTTCCAAACTTGTGACAAGTTATTCTAGTTAATCCAGGATTATGAAAACGTAGAGCATTTTTAAGAATCTCATTGCATGCTCAAATTTGTGCTAAAATGCTGTTTTCCCTTGATAATTTTATCCTTCATTTTCAAACTTCCCTATTATGTAATATTGTCTCATGCACCTGCGCTCTGATAAGATCGTGTTTGGAAGTAAGTTCATATACCAGGACTTCAAGAAAAGAATCAGGAAAGACTAGAAGCAAGTGCGCTGTCCGAAACAGTCAATTTCACTTTTTATTGCACTGCAGAGTAGTGTCTTCTAAAATTATTTGGGTTTAGATTGCAAATATTAATCTGGCCTAAACTGATTAGCAATCAAAACTGGTTATCTAAAAGATGTAAAGTTAGTTAATTTCTGGTTACATCCTAAAGAAAAATGGCCGCATTAGCATCCTAGCAGTAACCTTATTGGCAGTATTGGCAAAGTGGTGATTAGAATGAATCACCTTCTTAATTCTTAGTTTGTTCGGGGTAGCTATTAGTAGTTGAAGCAATTAGTGAAGATTTGGTTAGAAGGGAAGGTTTTAGTTCATTACAAACTTAGTAAATATTCTTGTTAACTCTAATTAGTTCTTTCTAAACAGTAGACTCTAGGCTAGGGCTCACGCAGTCTTATGATGATGGAAATTCTTGTCTGAACATGTATGGAATGAGAACCCTTAACAACAGCAAAAGCCCCAAATTATCCTTTTTCAAAGAATTTTGGAGAGAGGGTAATAATTATATATACACACACATATGTATGCTGGAGTAGACAAGCCTCTATAAAAAGATCAGAAGACAAACAAAAATGCGATGTAATATTTGTAGAAAATTAATTAGGAGACTTGATTTTGGAAGTTGTAGTGACAGAGTCTAGTCTCTTGAAAATGGCAGTGCTGGGTTTTAGCAGATAATTTGAATTCTCAATCTTTTGTTTTCTTCCTAAAGGAAAGATACAATTATGAAGTGGTGGAATTGGCATGCCAAAACTAAAAATACAGGCAATCTTTTTCTTTCTTTCTTTCCTCTTGTTTTGCCTTGATCTCTCATCCTCGCTTGTTCTGCTTACTGTGTATCTACAGCAAGGAGAGGAAATGGCCAGTAGATAAAATAAGTATGGCAAAATATTAAACTAATATTACTTTAGTCACATTTCTTCCAAACATCAGGTGCTAATTTCTTCCCATGTTTCAAATTTATGATTAGATCAGGAAATGGCTGAATAAATTATTTAATATAACAAATCTTTTACTGAACAGGTAGGTGAAATGAAGTGTTCTCAGCAGTGATTTAAATTTAAGACTTTTTGTAAGGAGAAACCTTGGTAAGCACACACTGTATAAATGTTACTACCTTATCTACTTCTGTAAGTGTAGGGAGTATCACTTGGATTTGAGCTTGTACTGGATTTTACAATATATTAAAAAAAAATACAAGCACCAAAATAATATTTGTTCCTAATTCTTACTTAAACACAGCTATCAATGCAAAGGTCTCTTAATATATTTACTCTGATTTTTGCTGTGAAAAATAGAAATCAGGTAAGTTTATAACATGTGATGGCTAATCTGTTGCTTTCACCGTGATACTGGTGAGCAAATTTTTTAAATATCTCTCCAGTTTTTAATTATAAGTTAGTTTACACATGTTAACTTAACCTTTTGTTATTAAAGACAAAGAAAAATCTAATTTCACTTAGCAGTGTCAGTAGCTGATGTATTAGGATGACTGAGCATTCATATTAATTGTTTTGGCCCTCTATACAGTCAGGTTGCAGTTTCACTTTACACCTTATTTGTTAAAATGGGTAGGCAAAACCAAAAAAAGCTAAATCATCTTTTCCGGCCTCTGCTGTGTGATCTTACTCTCACTTGCCTCCTTCACTGTTGAGCTGATTTGGAGAGCTAAACTGACAGTGTTCATGTTTTCCCCTTTGTGCTAGTTTTGGCTGGTTTAGCTCATTGAACTGGCTCCCATTGAGACCAGATGAGTACCAGGAGGTGGGTGCAAGCAAAGTGAAGCAACTGCAGACAACGGATACTCCTTGAGAGCAACTCTGAAACTCTGCCTTGTGTGTGCTGGTAAGAGCTACAAATAGGACACGTTATTCAGGGTTACATCTGAATCTTACTTTCTACAGATACTTGGCGTCTGTACAAGAATTTTAAATTAATACTAAGCTGGTGACTGTAGAGGTGTGGTTGGAGTGACTTTTTGAGGGTCTGTTTTAGACACTTAGATCTCCTTCACTTACATAAGTACTCTGAAGCTTGCTTAGCAACTTTTAAAAGCCTTATATGCTGTCACAGCTGTGTTAAGCAATATTAGGGTATTCCTGTTTGTGTATGAATTAACACATCTTGTCTGCTTTCTGATCTGACGATGCTCAGTGAAGCCAGTGGCAAAACTCCAGCTGACTTCCCAAGGATCTGAATGAGTCCTTTAGTCATGGTATGGAGTTATCGCTCCTGGACATGCCTGTGATTTGTATAAAAGCAGATTTGGATTCCAGATGTTTTGTAAACTTGGTCCTGAAAAAGACTTTGTGCATAAATGCTTTATGGAATATTGGCTTAAGTTCTTAGTATTTTGTTGGTACAAGACTAACAGTATTAGCCAGACACTGTAGTACACGTTGATCTGATGTTCACGGTTTGGTGCCCTCTATTACCTAAAGGCCGGTTGAACCCTAGAGCTCCAGAGAGTCATTTGTTTAAGCATACTAGAACTACTCTTGAAAGAGTTAAAACTTATCTTACTTGTCAGCGCTTTACTGGGAGATACTTCAAAGCCATGGAAGAATTTCTGGAATGATTTAAGCCTAACTCAAAAATTTCTACTTTGTGTTCCCAGTACTAGACGTAGTTAGCACTGCTTTCACTGACACCTACAGAGAATACCAGATGTAAGATAATTAGTAGTAAATTAAACAAAATACACTTCTTGAGGGTTTCAAATGCAACAGTTGAGCATCACTCCTGATTTTTACTGTTGCTTTTTTGATTCATGTGCTGTTTAACTTCTCGTGAGATTTTTGTCTTTAATGTTTTTTTTATCTTCTGAAGGTTGTTTTTTTTTGTTTGTTTGTTTTTTATAAGGGGCTGGTAAGAGTCTGCATAGGATTGAATGAGTGTCCAGCATAGGTTCTGATGAGACAGTCAAATGCAAACAGTCTGATTTCAGATGCCAATGTGCTTAGTCAATATTCATTAAAAAGCCCTACAAATGTAAAAGATTTTAATTAAATAATTGAAGAATAAGCTACTCTTTAGGCTTTCTTTGCTCTGTCCTGACTGTTGGTTCTCACAGTAGCAGACTCCCATTCGCTGTGGCAGTGTTTCACAGTAAAAGGAAGCCCTATGGCTTAATTTCTGTTTCCAGTTCTACTCTATTTCCAGGCATCTCTTATTCACAGCACCTCATGGGTTATGTGGCTATCATACAAGAATTAAATCTTGGTAGCCTTTTTCCCTTTTCATTCAGTTTATGACTCAATATAAAATTCAGTTTATTTTGTTGCTTTTCTTTCACATTAGTAGTTATTAGGTTTTCCACATTTTGCACCTGAATTCTAACATAATACATTAATGTTTTATCAGAGTTCCTTGCTAACATTGGTTCAGAATACCCTTTGATTAGACAAGTAAATTATATATAAACTTGTGTGAATAAACAGTCCTATATCTCCTCATTTGTTCTCAAGTAGCCATGTAAAATCCACTCAGATTTTTCTTTGTCCTAAGATATTAACCTAAAATCTTATAAAATCTCCCATTTTTATTACTAGTTATTCCCTATTGAAAAAAAAAATAAAAAAATAAAAAATCACAATTCTGACCTGGCTGGTAATAAGAAATCCTATGAGGTCCATTAAATGTAGAGATTTTTATTGTGCTTTTAAGTTTCAGCAGTTTATCATTTTAGAGTAGCAAATTACTTCATGGAATTACTATCCATGTTGAAAACTGAGGAATAGAAGGTAAATTTTCTTGTTTTAACCATACAGTCCTTCCTTTGCATTCAGCTTGTACTCTGTCTTTGTACTCGTTGATACAAATTGTCATGGGAGAAACGGACTCCTTTAAATCAGGACTTGATGCCTGTATGAACTAGTGATATGTCCTGGACTTATTATATATGAATCCATGGAAATCAGCATTTCTAGAAAGAAAGACAATTGGTGTTGGGACATGGTGGTGAGAATTTCTCTGCTGTAGAGGCTTACACAGCATCCACTAGTGAAGACAAATATGCAAAGATACATGCACATTTAAATACTACTCCCTGAAAAGAGAGGAGTTGATTTTACACACATACACAGGATCACCAGTTGTTAACTGAGCCTATCTTCATATCTAGCAATTTTAATGTGGTTGAAACTTCATGGAAGTCCCTGTGATGATGATATGTCTCATGCTGTGTGCAGTTGAGAGATACTGGCTGGCATATAATGAGACAGGAATTGATTTCTTAATATTGGTTACAAATGATGATGATTTTAAGAAAATCTGTTTGAATATTCTGGGTTGTTTTGAATATTCTGACATATGGCCAGTAGCATTATAAGGAATGTAAATTTTAAAACCGCCTATTTTTAAGAAACAAATTTAACAAATACCTTTAAATGTTGCAGAAGTTTGAAGTTCCAACCTGTCTTTCAACTTTTTTCCTCTTGGATTTCACTTTTATTGCATAGGAAAACAAAATTCTAATACTGCCTTTGTTTTTTTATCTTTTTCTCTCCAATAAAATCAACATAGGTGAAACTGAAGTAAGACAGACAGATACCAAGCCTTTCTCTTAATTCCAACTCGACAATCTGGCTGGTTGGAGAACAGGAACTTGACCCCTTTGTGTTGCTGTCTTGCGTGTTTTTCCCATATGAAAGCCAATAAAATCTGCAAAGCCAGCACAGATAAAAGAGCTCTGTAGGTTTGTAGCAAGACTGTTTTGTGACCACATTCTGAAGGCAGACTGGAGGTGACAGTATTATTTACTTTTCTTGCTTGGGGTCCAAAGAGAGAATAAATTGCTATTGATTTTTGAGACGTTACGGTGAAGTGTCTGAATGCCTGCAGAATAGCTGGGTGGTGAGGTAGTCAGAGTCTGCATTGAGACTGCTTTTGAAATGAAAATTCATTTTCTTGTTCTGTTGTGTTTGGTGGGTTTTGGTTGGTTTGTTTTCTGTTTTTTGGGGTTTTTGTTTTTGTTTTCAGAACTAGAGCACTTTGTGGGTGCCATATTTGTTATAAATGTATTTTTTCTTTCCAAAGAATAGAATTCAACAGCCATTTTATAACAGTTTGAAATAGACGGATAGAGCTTGGTATATAGCCATCTGTGTACATTACTGTTAAGAAGGGAATACTGAGTCTTTGCATGAAATTAACCACTTCATTGAAGACATCTCTTCCAGAGGTATAACAATTTATAAGAAGAAAATTAGCTGTGTGGAAATGGAAGTCATACACAACTAACAGGTTTCCCCACCCTCTCCTCACAGAGCTGATTTCTGCAGATTATTCAGGTTTGACATAATTAGTCTATGAAGGTTTTTTGTCATTTGGGGGACACCCCCCACCCCACCCCTCCGTTGCTTTTATGTACGTTACTTGAAGGTTTTGTAGCATTGCTACCTTGCAGTGACACCTGCTGGGAGAGAAGGAACTGAAGCATCTGAAAGCACGGCTGCTGCCTGTCAGCTCTTTTCCTGGAGCCAACCACGTGTGCCCGGGGTGGCAGTGCGGGATGACTCACGGTGCGTGGCTCCCTGTAGGGCATCTCCTGTCATCTCTGGCCCAGCAGCCCGACTCCCCTGCCAGATTTACTGAGCCTCAGAAACTCACTAGAATGTCATTATACATTTGGGTCTCCCAGCTGGGACTTCAATTCACAGCACCAAAGAGCCTAGGTGGATGTGTAAAATAACGATGGAGGCTATTGAGAACAGCGCATCGCAGGAATTCATCATCTCCGCTAGAGAGCCATATATCAAAACAAGATTTCTCTCTATTTTAATTGACTTACATTGTGTGTTCACCATTCTGCAATGATAATTCATGACTGGATTCATACCTATTTGGCTGTTTACCATGGAAAGGGGAGTTTCCTATATGATGAAGCTTCTCAGGACCACTTCCAAATGTAAACAAACAGAAGCTGACTGATTCTTCAGTTGCAATAGTGTAAAGGGGAGCTACAGCTTCTTCCCACCCCCAGGCTGAATTGAGTGAAATTTCCAAGACTACTACCAAGTTGTGACTTTCAGTTTTCAAATTATGTGGAGAATGGTGAAACTTGCGAAGATTTTTTTTGAGAAAAGTGAGAAGCAGTGGCATCACGTGCTTCTTCCTGGGCTTCTGTAGTCCTATTTTTGCTTGCATCTTAGTTCTCTGATTTGTAGTTTTGATGTATTTGTCTTGAGATTTGCCTCAAAACAAGCTGGATACTTGAGCTTGAGAAGTAGCTATAATTATCGTGGTTTCTGTCCTGGATACTGCCTCTCAGAGACTTTGTGAAGATTTATGTAAAGCAGTTCCCTGGACAAGATCATAAGACTTTTGTCTGTTCTTAAAGCTACAGAAACTTATTTTTCTCTTAAAATTCTATGCTTTTGTTTCTCCATTCCATTATGAAAGTTCTTAGAAGTGACACCAAAACTCTAAGGGCTTCAAATAGTTACCTGTAGTTTTCCCTCCCCTCTCTCCTCTCCTTTCCTTGCTCTGAAGGCTGTGTCCTGGTGCTGGGTGATGATTCTGGGTGAAGTTGTATTTCCATTGATACCAGTAGTGCCAGAATCTTTTTCCTGTATCTAGGTATACATATTATCCATCCATGAAAGCTGTGTGATGTTCAAGATTTAGTTAATTGCCATAGACAAAGAAAATACATTTTCTGACTTCTGAGCAGTACAGCTCTAGAAAAGATGAAAGACCCTGAAATTACCTCCCTTTATCTTTCCTAAGTAAGGGCTACTTTTATTTCCCAGACTGACAGACATTAAGCTAGCAGCCTCTCTGTAACAGTGAAGCCATGTAACAATGAGGCTGTGCCAGCAAAGATCAATAACTGCCACTTAGTTGAAGGGTAACAGTCTGTTCCTACCTGAACCAGTAGTTTGCCCATGACAAATAATCCTTGAAGATAATCAGATCACACCACTTGATTTAATTTACTTCCTACAGCAGGAGTATTTGTTCAATGGACCACAAAACTCTCTGGTTTAGCATGGCTTCATATATACTTGTCCATTCATCTTATTCCAGACTATTACATTTTGTTTCTATTTCTTATATCTACAATTTCTTGCTATATAGTATTAAAAATAATTTTTCCTTTAAAACATTCCCTACTTTAACTCCCTACAGCAACTCCCTAGCCTAGTAAGCACCAGCTTCCAAAGAGATAAAACTCATTTAAGTTCTGACGGTGTCATTTAACATCATCTGATGAGAGACTGGTGATGGTCTGTTTGTTCCCTCTCTGATGCTCCTGGCAGACTCTTCCATCCAAGAAGTCTTTTACAGTTAACTTTCTGTGGAAGCTACTCAAATGTCTTGCCCTGAGTTTTCTTGAAAGCTAAGAGAAAGCTCAAAAGTGAATTTCTAGGAGTCAGGCCAGCCTGTCTTCCTTACATTGATATTCTGTTGCTGTCCTTACGTTCTTCATTGTTGAATAATGGACTTCTAAACTTCTGTAATGATGCTTGATCTTTATGCTTGTACTTATTTATCTAAGGATTGTTTTACTTTTTAATATTTAATCTGTGAAACAGCACAATGAATTTTATATATATCTTCCATTAAATATAGTATTATCACTGGCTCTGTAGGTTATCATCCTTTACAACATAGCACCTGGTAACAAATGAGTTAATGCTGTTGGTCTGCACAGAAACTATTCTTATGATAAAAATAAAATTACTTTGAAAAAATGTAGTTTAATTGAAATACCATTTAAAGGGAAAAATTATGTTATTGATTATGATCAAAATGTCCCAGACACTGATGAATTCATCAATTCCTGTTTCAGACATGTTATAAATCTTTTAGTGGAGGCAGGGGAATGTGAATGAGATGAATATTTTCAAATTACAGTGGCACATTACTTTTCATGTATAAGTTTTTTTGTTCGTTGCAATGTACCTGTGAATGGAAATGGCTTTTTAAGAGCTGCTGCAGAAGAATAACACACAATGAAACCTACATTATAAATCAAGCTGAAATCAAACTGGTTTATGCCAATAAAAAAAATGTTTAAAAAGTCATGACAAACTGTTTCAAAGCTTGCCGAAAAATGATTTCAGTAGTTACTCTGCTAGAGGAAAAAATGTTAGTAAATAAGTGTAAAAGATTTAGCTTTCAAGTATAGTGAGGAATTAGACCAATATTTTTAAAGCCTTGTAAGTTGCAACATCTTTCATTCAAGTTTCCCGGTCAAGAATCATAAAGCAATATTTATTTCCTGCATTAATTTGAAGATTATCTATGATGAACCTGTATTACAGACCTATGGCATTATTATTTGTGGCAATGAGAAGGTCTTAAGAATAGAAACTACTCACCAGTAATCATATTTTCCAAGATGTACAGCACATTACTGCAGGTGGGAATTCTTAATTTTTGTGTATGGAGGAGATGGATTGTAAATTGGTTACATTTTGGAAGGTACCTTACCTCCACCTAAGTTCCCAAAATAATTCGGCTTCTTGGGCACACCTAATTCACTTAGCATCAATTTAAATTCAAAACATACCTTGTGATACCAAACTTTTACACAGGTGGTTGTGGGTGGTTAGAGAGCACTGACACTGTGCATACAATTCTTTGCTTCCATACCAATTCCAAGCTCCTAGCCAAGCTAGGACAAGGAAACTGGCAGTCCCTAACATTGAAGCTGGGACCTTTTGTGGCAATACAAGGTTCATGAAGCAATAGAGACAGCTTCAGTAAGTGCCAAGATTGGTGGGATTTGTAGGCTGTGATCGCTCTGAGTGCACAGTAACCCAGAGTGGAAGAATCCCCCTCCTGGTCCTCTCTGCAGCTTAGAGCTTTTCCCTAGAAAGAAGTTGTAGCTTCAGGGTGACCGTGGCCTGGAAATCAGCACTCCTGCTTTCAGGTGAGTGCTCTAATCACCATATTATTGTATAAAATGAGGACTCTTATTCTTTCTCTAACTGAAGTAAAACTAGTATTGGTGTGCTACTACCATACTTTTACACAGTCATTTTTTAAACTGTTGAGTACTTTTGAGCTCAGTATTGCTTACAAAATTTTACTGAGCTGTGAGGATTGTTCCTTCTTGAATGGAGGGTGAGGCTCCTTGGGTTGTGATTCATGATAGAAGGTACCTGCTTAAGATATTGCCATTGTTCCTTGTGATACTTGTTAGCCAAAGGATGATCTGTGCTCTCTCAATTTTAAGGAGTTTATGACCGTGCTATATAAACTGCACTGAGACACTGATGATGTCTTTGAGAAAAAGTTTTTACAAGTTTCTTATTCTTTTTTTAATTAGCTCAGTCAGTTCCTCCTGTCATAACCAAGATGACAGTCTCCTGCTGCAGTAATGGAGAGAGTGACAACTTCATAATGTGGTATATTAATCAGAGTGTTTGTAGCATGATGCTATAGACGGACTGCTTTTTATAATGAGATCCTTTATTATGGTTGGTCTGCAATGCTGAAAATACTAAGCATGCTGTTTTGCTTTGTAGAGAACAGGTATTTGGTATACTTGAGTAAAGCTAGATGTACTGAAGGATGGAACAAACACTGGTGTGTTTCTTTGGTTTGCTATTGAAGGAAGTGCCTGGCTGTCCAGAGGAGGGGGGTATACATTCTTCGCTGCCAGGATATAGGCAGGAAAAGGGAAATAGAAAGAAACAAATCGGGTTTTTTCTATGATAACTTGTTGCAGGTGGAGCCTTTTTTTCCACCCTTATATTTAGCCATGGCCCTTGTAAAGGTATTTAACTGCTGTGCAATTCTTAGAATAATAAATTGTAAAAAGGAAGCTTCAGGGGTGGGGGACGGATGACATTATTCTAATCTTACTGAGAAAATGAATTGAGCTCCAAATTACGGGAATGTTTAATTTAAAAATACAGTAGAATCTGGAATCTGAAATTCCATAAGTAACAATAATAATAGTTTCCTGAATATAATTGGAAACAAAACTTAGATCTTTTAAAACAGAGTGCATTTTAGTAACAAAGAGTACCACTACCAGACAAGTGGCTTCAACTCTGTGGCATAAAGGTTTAGGTGGCAGTTGTATCAGAGGTATTGTCCAGAATTTACTTTCCAATCAAAACCAGTTGTCTTTTATCTGTCAGAAAGAGAGTTCACACTCTACTTAGAGCAACTGTAATCTTCAAAGATGTAAAACTACCTAAAGAAATGCTTTTCACATTTCTCAGGAAATGTTATGCTGGAGGTCCAAAGCAGTGTGGGTGGGCAGAGAAGCTACCTTTTGGTGTAGGCTCTGGGGATTTGTTGTAGAGGTTTAGAAATCTTTGAGGTTGTGAGCAATGTTTCACTGATCTGATTAGTTAGAGAGGAGAAAACAGCTAACAAGTTTTTGTACTTAAACTGTTTTCTGCTATGGCTTAGAGGATAACAACCTGAAGAGAAACTTTATAATAGGTTTTATTCTGGTTCCCTCCATCAAGATATATTTTCTTCTGTGGAGATAATTATCAATTTTTACTCGTTATCTCTGTATTAGAGGTTACTGACTTATGCTACTGTTAGAATTATTTTAGGCCAGGGTTGCTTTTGCTCAGGGACTCTGGGCATCGATTGGCTGGTGGTGACCATTTGGGAGGGTTTTTTGCATCACTTGGTTTTGTTTTTTCTTTGGGTTTTGGGGTTTGTTTGGGTATTTTTACTTATTAAACTGTCTTTATGTCAACCCATGAGTTTTCTAAATTTTGCTCTTCTGATTCTCTTCCCCATCCTGCTGGAGAGGAATTAGCAGCTGTATGGGGCTTAGCTGCCTACGTGGGTCTTCAGAAAGTTGTATTATCTCTCTTTTGATTTTATGTCTCAACAGAGAAGCACAACTTAGTGGTGTTTTGGTTTGGTGATGGGTTTGGTGTTTGGTTTGGGTTTTTTTTTTTTTGTGAGAATCAAAGAAAATGCTCAAAAATTCTGTGTTTTGGAGTATTTATGATCCTGCCTAAAAGAAGAAATACTATACATAATTTTGAGGTCTTGATATATACTTTACATCTTATTTGCAGACTCTCATTTTTGAAACTGGTTTCAAAAGTAATCCAATTGTTTGGATTGTAATCTGTTGAAATGATAAGAACGGTATTCTTGAAAAATAATTATGTAGATTGTAATCACAAGCACTACAAAGGTTACATCAGAAGTATTGGGAACTTCATCCAGCTTTGTTCAGGGATTGGCAGAACAAAGGTCTGAGGTTATAAAGCAGTAAAGGTGTGTTTTAGTAGAGCTTAAAATATTTTTTTTTCACTAACACAACAGTAACAACTCTTAGTCTTCATTGACTGGCTTTGTGTTTGTAGCAGTGACCTAGAGGTGAAAGGCTCCACATCTCATTTCCAACCCTTTGAGCCATGTAGTCCTCCATAATTTAATTTGATGCAAAGCAATTATCAGCCAATTGATTTTCATTGATTGTGCTATAGGACAGAAACATTCCTGTTGCAGCAGACAGGAACTACTTCTGGGACAGCCTTTCACTCATACTCAGAGTGAGCAGAGAAATGTTTAAAGCTGTCTCAACTGTAGCTCTTAATGACCTTAGACATCAGTAGATGTTTCTTGCTTTACTTTTTGTGTCAGCATATTCCCTCTGAATTTTCTTAAGCAGTTCATTGTCCTTTTGTTGTCCCTTAGTTTTGCTTTCTTTTAGTTTTATGCATATTTTCTCCTTTTTCCCTCCTCCCTGTTTCTTGAATGTTCTCTAGTATCTTTTCACCTTCCCCATTGCAATATTTGCAATTGACAGGTGACTTTCCGGTCTTACACACATTTTCTGTCTCTCCTTATTAATTTCTGCCATATTGATGACCCTGCATTGCTCTTCTCCCTGGATCCTGGATCCCCATTCTCTAGTCTTTTATCTTATGATTCTCTGTTTCTCTCTTGCTAACAATTTCAACTCCTTTGCATACCTGAGTTGCACCTGTAGAGCTCTCTTCAGAAAACGATAGCTCTGAGTGTACCATTGAATGCAGATGTGTGGTTGCTTTTGTGGTGTGGATACTTCATCTGACAGGCATTGAATTGAGAGTTATTCAGATTGTTTCAGGTAGAAAAGACTTTAATTCATAGCACAGTTGCCTGTCTTTTTCTGACTAACTTATTAAGAACAAGAATATATACCATGGGATTTAATGCTGGGATATAATTTCTGACAGTCTCAATGTTATGTATAGAAAATAATATAGTACAGATTTAAGAGTTTAAAAAGGGGAAAAAAGAGATTTTAAAAGTTTTGAACTATTCTGAATAGTTAGAACTTCATTTGTAAATAATAATTTAGTTTTGTGATTATTGTAAATACCAATGTATGTTTTTGGAGTGTATTCACTGTGCATTGACAGATGATTTTAATTCAAGATTCTGTCTTACATAAATGACTAACACGCACTCTTAAGAAGATACTGGCCAAATTGTGTCATAGGGCTGACAAAGTTTCCTTCTGCCATGACATGTTTGCCAAAAAACGTGTTTGAACATTTTTGTAGTTGTCCTCTTAAATGTGATATTAAAACTTTTAAAGCCACTTTGGTCTTTTTTTTGTAGGATTCCAGCACATTGCAATCCTCTCTAAAAATACCATCTGTTGCTCCTTTTGTCTTTATATTTACAAATGGAAATAATTCATATGATAAAAATGCAGAAAATTATACTGCCTGATGGAAAATGACAGTACTCTCTATGTTACAGTAGTCATTTTCTTTGATAAATTTTCTGTGTATTAATAAAAGCTATTTAAAATCCTTTTAGAGCAATTTGGAGAAATGTCCTCTAATTTGCAGAGTTCTGAAAAGAGTTTTGTAACCATAGCTTGGAGATTTGGTGGGAGAGGGGAGAAGAAATGACCACTAAGGGAGTTTAATAAGGTTCTTTACCTGCAGAATTGAACACTGCATTGTAACAGAGATTTCCATCCTCAATTTCAATAGAATATATCTGATAATACAGTGCTAGCACTTAATATGTTCTTGTTTTTCTTAACACATTTTACTTTAGGGTAACGTGGTCTTAAACAGGGTAATTTTGTTGCTTTGTTGCTCTGTCCTGGGCATGCTTCCCCCCTCCCCCCATTACCTAATTTACTGTCTGTCTTTGGTTTTCAACCTTAAAGTAAGTGGCAAAGTGAGAAATTTTTTTTTTCCTTTTTTTTCTTCTCTTTTAACTTAACCTTTGAAAGAAAGGCTAAAAGTATTTCAGATCTGAAAGCAAAAACACTTACTAATGAGTCTTTTGATGTACCACATAGTAATTGAGGTCTGGGTTTGCTGTTTTAGATTTGTAATGCTTTATTCAACTAAAGAGGGTAACTATGTGTCGTGGTTTAACCCAGGCTGGCAACTAAGCACACTGCAGCCACTCGCTCACTCCCCCCAGGTGGGATGGGGGAGAGAATCGGAAGAGCTAATGGCAAATATTTTGAGAACATAACACTAGCCCAAATTTGCAAGTGTTTTGTGTCTAGGAAAATTTGATAGTATCTTCAGAAGTTAGTGAGCACTTTGAGAGTACTCTTCCCAATATCCCATTCTAGTCCCCTTTTTTTAGTCTCTTAATCCACTATAGTTATGTTGTCAGTTTTGCCCCTTTCTGAGAGGGTTTTCTGTTTTCAGGACAGACTGCAGCTGAACCTCACTTTGGAAGGATGTAAGAACAAGGCAGACATTCAGTGATATACTATTCCTCAGTCTTTCCCTGCAGCTTAGGATTTTTCTGAGCCAGAGTTTGAAGCTGCACTTTTATTTACTAGGCATTGATAAAGTTTTTTCCTTCTACTTATCTAATTACCTTTTGAACTCATGTATAGATAAGGAAAGAATTGATTGATTGGGGGAGACTATGGTCATCGGAAACATGAGGGCGAGACTGTTCTGCGTAACTAGTGGCAATAGGGCACAGTTAAGGAAAGCTTGATGTTAAGGAGAAAGAAAAAGGCAAGCAATGAGATTATAGAGAGATTTTAAGGAGACATGTAGAAACTTTAAATGAAAATGTTAAAGTCAGAAACTCATGTTTACCAATTTACCAGTTTATTCCCAGGAAAATGAACATTGAGTATAGATGATTAAGAAGGATGTAGTATCCCATAGTTAATGCTTCTGAGCTTCATGCTGAAACCTTTGGAAATTTGGCCATATTGTACATATCAAACAAAGTTAATGTGTAACTAGTGTAATATTTAGGTTTTCATTAGTTTTATTTCTGATCAGCAGCACATCCAGCAAGTTAAAATCACTTTTCTGCTATTTGAGTGTAGCTGTCCTTAACTATTTTTCTGTGAAGCAGGAGTGTGTAATATTGGAAAGAGTGGGAATGACTGACTTACTACCTAAGAATGAAGATAATATACGTAGCTTCAGAGTATTTATATAATTACAAAGGCAAAGGTGACAACTATTTTGTAAATTAACTAGAGGAAAGGAGATGGATGAAAATTAATAAAATAATAATAAAATTAAACCTATTAAAATAATCTTCCTCAACCTAGTGAATAATGGGAAAAGTGAAGTAACTTCTTATGAGTGTCTGTTAGCAATTAGCATTGGGAACATTTATTTGATCAGCATCAGTTTGTGAAAACAACAGTGTGTCACTGCAATGTTGTTTTAGGGCTTTTTTCCGGTTTAGTTTAAACTTAACTTGCAAAACTTAAGAAGATTTCTTACCATTTTAGCTACTGCAGGTAGATGCATTTAATCTGAAAATTAATCTAGTCTAAAAACCAAGTCAGGCTGTGCCATATAAAATATATAACATCATCAGTTCCCTTTGAATACATGGCTTCTGAGAGTGCTCAGCAACTCAGGGGTATAGGTCAGCACATTACAGAGCTGAAATCCTATTCAGTTGTCCTGATAGTTCATATTAGATGCTTAAAAAAAAAAAAAAGTGTGGTATTTAGTGAAGATGGATTATTTTGTCTGCTCAGTGATTACGGTGGAGCATAAAAGAAAGGATGCAGTATTTGCCACCCAATGTGTTAGTACTGAACTCTTGTAAGTAGACCAAGGAATTACACCCGCCTCAGTTAAAGCAGTACATAGAATTTTAAAACTATCAGTAGCAAGCAAAGCCTGCTATTTTATAAAAAGTTTTTTACAAACACTGTCATCAGAGGAAGAGAGCATGATCAAATATTTTGCTTTATATACTATTTTCCTAGTTTATTAGCATTCCTTCATCCAGAGACTTATGTGTAGTGAATCTTTAGGACGCTTTCATTAGGTTAGGGGTCTTGAAATTCTATACCAGGGGTCCTAAGCAGTAGTGTGCAGTGAAGAACTTAATTTAAAATCATTTGGGGGCAGAATGACAGGTCAATGGCGAGATCAATTGAATGTGTCGGAGAGAAATCAATTTATAACAGATAAGTCACTACTTGTTAATGGATTAATTGAAGAGCCTAGAGTAAATCCCTTAAATGTTTTCTAGAATATGATGCATTAATTGACAGTATTGTGATGTTCTTTGAATTATTCTTTTTTCTCTATGTATTTGAAATAGAAAACTGCTTCATACATAAAGATAATTCAATTTTATTGATAGTTTATTTGTCAATGAAGTTGAAAATATGATGATTACAAGCATTAAATAGTAGATCATAGAAATGGCAACATTGTTCTTGATAAGTTTTCAGTTTTCAAACTTAATTTGGAATCAAATCATAGTCATCTTTACACACAGAATCATAGAATCATCTCGGTTGGAAAAGACCTTTAAGATCATCAAGTCCAACCACTAACCTAACCTTGCCATCCCATAACCACTAAACCATGTCCTCAAGTACCTTATCTATCCTTCTTTTAAATACGTCCAGGGACGGGGACTCAACCACCTCCCTGGGCAGCCCATTCCAGTGCCTGACAACCCTTTCTGTGAAGAAATTTTTCCTAATGTCTAACCTAAACCTGCCCTGGAGCAACTTTAGACCATTCCCCCTGGTCCTATCGCTTGTTACCAGGGAGAAGAGGCC
>VXBL01000732.1:246703-302438 GCA_013400195.1 Aramus guarauna | reverse complement strand
TGTCATCTGCAAATTTACTGAGGGCACACTCGAGCCCCTCGTCCAGGTCGTTGATAAAGATATTAAACAAGACCGGCCCTAGCACTGAGCCCTGGGGGACACCGCTTGTGACTGGCCGCCAACTGGATTTAGCTCCATTATGTTACATGTAGTTAAAAGTCTGTTATCTGAGTATATGAATATATTGCATGCTAACTAATATATCTGTGGACTTTTTGCAGTATTATACCAGTCAGGCATAATTACGGCCTCAGGTGACTAGGGCTAAGTTTCACAGTTTGCACACACACATACTGAGGGATCTGAAGTAAGAAAGAATTATTATGTTGGATATAACTACTAGGATCATGGAAAGAAATAATAGGTCACTTAGGATAGTGGAGACTTTAACTTTGAAAAAAACCCCAACCATAAAACCTAAAGAGACTTTTTTAAGTGCCTGTTGTGGTTTAACCCCAGCCACAGCTAAGCACCATGCAGCTGCTTGCTTACCTCCTGTGGTGGGATGGGGAAGAGAGTCGGAAGAGTGAAGGGGAGAAAACTCATAGGTTCAGATAAAGACAGTTTAATGGGTAAAGCAAAAGCTGCATGCACAAGCAAAGCAAAACAAGGAATTCATTCACCACTGCCCATGGGCAGGCAGGTGTTCACCCAGTTCCAGGAAAGCAGGGCTCCATCATGTATAATGGTTACTTGGGAAGGCAAACCCCATCATTCCAAATGTCCCCCACCTTCCTTCCTCTTCCCCCAGTCCCTTATACACTGAGCATGACATCATATGGTATGGAATATCCCTTTGGTCAGTTGGGGTCAGCTGTCCCAGCTGTGTCCCCTCACAACTTCTTGTGCACCTCCAGCCTGGTGGAGGTGAGGTGAGAGGCAGAAAAGGCCTTGGCTCTGTGTAAGCACTGCTCAGCAGCACTTCAAACACGCCTGTGTTATCAGCACTGTTGTCAGCACAAACCCAAAACACAGCCCCACACTAGCTACTGTGAAGACAATTAACTCTATCCCAGCCGAGACCAGCACAATGCTTGAATGTTATTTCAACAATAAATAGAATTCAGTGTTACAGAAAGTAGTGTTTTAAACAGGAATGATCAGTACTTTGCTATTAGTAATTTATATAGGAGTCTTATTTAAGGCAATGTTAAGGATGATCATCTTGAGTTCTGAAGTTTCCCAAGAATACAGTTTGATTTCAATTTCAATGTAGGTTGAATGTCCAACTACAAATCACTTCAAATGAATCAGTCCCTTCTACAAGATTGTTTTCAAAATGATTCTAATTCATTTTGTCACACTTTCATTGGTTTGTATGATAGCAGTAAGTCACATAACAGGCAGCCAAATCTTTTAAATATTTAATAATTCATTTTTTGTTTCTCATTCTGATGCCAGATATACATTTTGGAGGAATATGCACATAAACAACTTCATGTGGCTCATATTTGTATCATATATTTTAGGAGTAATTGACTTAAAATAGTATAACAATAGTGGTGTAAAATGGTTCACTCTGTGAAAGTACAGCTAACTTTAAATACATTATCATCACAGTATTGTACTATATATTTATAACCTTTACAGAATTAAAATGTATTTTAAGCACTCTTCTTTGCATATTTGCCCTATAATAATATATTGCCATTAGGGATCTTACATAAATAGACATATTCAGAAACTGTAATTTTCCTGCAAGTTTGCTTTTGTCACTGAACACTAGGCAGACAATGAAAATATTACTGTGGTTAACACTTGCTTTTATTCAATTAATGAATAATTATGAGACAGCTTACTTTCCTTAAGTGCAGTTATCTCCTCGTGTTTTTAGTGGCTTGCAGTTCATTATGTTTCTAAATGAATAATAATACAAGCCAAGGAATAAATGCCATTTGGGATTACAGTTGATGACGACCTCCAGTCTGGCTCATCATTTCCAATATTTCTGTCTTGTGGTTCTAAAGGCTTTCAAAGTAATTGAATCTTTCTTTTTTTGTGACTGAACTCTAGAGGGGCTTTTTCAATTCCCCTGTTTTCTATTATAACCATAAAATTAAATTTTTTTATCCCAGGGCCTCTATGTTAGTAAAATTTCTTTAGACATAAATTAAATATGAAAGCTGCCTAACTGGGGAAAAAAGAGATTTAGCTTCACTTTCCTAATCAGGTCTGATAAAAAACCAGCTCTTATAAAATTGTAGGCAAAGACATAAATTTGTGGGGTTGCCATTTGAAAAAAACAAAAAACCAACAAACCCACAACAAAACAAACCTGTGATGTTTCAAGCTATGGGAAGCATGCATTGTTGAGAGCACTCTGTATATTTGTATGTCTTAAAATGAGATCTCCTTTAAAGATCTTAAGTTTTATAGGAATTTCCAACTGATTTGCCCTTTAAGAATAGTAAAATTTTTTGTTTGTTTTACCTCAAAGACAACTCAGTTCTGAAATGAAAATGTGTTCTCGAATCATAGTCTTCAACTTTGAAAGTCAATGTGGTCTAACCCTGTCTTTCAGAAGCAGGAAAGGAAGACCTCATTTCATGAGTTTCTCAGTGAGTACTCCCAATTCGGGTACCTTGTGTAACTATACAGCACTGCAATAATACCTACTCAGCAGAATTCAAAGCGAAGGCTTATTTGACTGAAGTGAATCTGAGATATTGGTGCAAATCTTATTTATTGGTGCTAGAGAACAATGAGGAAATACTTGAAAGAAAGGAGAAATGGCTTTTCTTTTGTCATCTTAAACTAAAAGGTGTTCTTGATGGGCATTTGACAGAAATACATAGACTGCTACAACCTTGATAGCTGAATATAAGACTAGAATATATGAAGAAGTCTTCATTTGATAGAAATCAATTTACTGACAGAATTGTGACAGAACAAATTAGACTTCAAGACCTTCCTTCAGATGGATTGTATAAACCTGCGGGGTTTGGTGGGAAGTTTTTTGTTTGATTGGGGTTTGTTTGTTTGTTTAGGTTTTAATAGTGACTGGTGGTGGAATTTTTCAAAACCAAGATCCATTTTTCTGCATTGCTGTGACCTAGTGACAAAATTATCTAACAAGGCAATGTGAGCTACCTGAAATCTGTTTGTTCTGGGCTTGATATTCTTCTTTGTTTGAATGCCCTGTTGTGTAATAGAATATTTAAGTATTTTGGAGTATATGCAAAAGAATAACATAAATAATTGTGGTGATGGATGACTTAATGACATAATATGAATAAGAAATTAAATAATAAACCTTCTTAATTCTGGATAGATGTTTCTAGCAGTAGAGATTGTTGTCCATCTTTTTAATCTTATTTTGTTTTGCTTTTTTAAATTTATTACGGTGATCTACTTGGTAGACTTACCCATACATTCATTAAAAGTCTTCTCTTTGTGGTGATTTTCTTGCAGTCTTCACTTTACCTGGGAGACCTTAGATTGTATACATCTTATTTCACTTTGGATGTCCATATTTAAAGATATATTCATTGTCTAAACCAGAGATGTACTGTCAAGAAAATCCTGTTGCACTAGATCCTATGGTGTTAGTGTGAAGAAGGAGGAAATGTATTTGTGTTGCCTGAAAATCTTTAGATTTTTTTTAATAATAATGTGTAGATCCAGTCTGTTTAGGAAGCAAATATTATCCAGAATGGGGACATCAATTAATACAGAAAATTTCAGGTTTATTCATATGGAGAATATTCCTGTGCTCTGTAATGGGGCTGTGTGTATGTGTGGAATTGGGGGTTTTATGTTGTTGTTTGTTTTTTTTTTTTTTTTTTAAAGTATAACTAACACAATCTGTTACTCAGTAAAGTAAAATTCTTTCTGTGGAAACTGTACTCAGAAGAAACCCCAGGGCATGAGGCAGTCTTGCTGCCAATGCGTGGCAGGTCTACTGTTGCCACAGACCAACATACAACTTTTCTTGCAACAAATTTATGGATATTAATACTTGAAGAAAGTAATCTTTCAGATGTGTATGATAAATATTTAATTCCTGACCTAGCCTTGATCTGCACAGCCTTGAAATCATACTATCTTAATCAATGGCAATCTTTGCTGCTTGACTTCAAATTAAAGTAATTTTGTGATTTTTTTTTTTTTATTTTTTTTTTGGGGGGGGGCAGATATTATACCTTATCAACTCTGGATTTAAATTCCTCTTAGTTTCAAGTGCAGCTTCTTGAAATGCTGTTAAGCATTTCAGTGTTTCTGCCATGTGCAAGAAAAGTTGCAATTTCAATGGCGGATGAAATGTTGTGTATTTATAATGTTTTGGAAATTGGGAAAATTGGGAAAGAAATGTCATTAAATACTAATTCTGAAAAAAAAAAAAAACACCTCAGTGACGACAGTATATATGAGTTTTCTTACTAATTTGTCACTGTGTTGTACATTTTTAATTTTAAAATGCTTATGGTAATGTTATACTTTAAATAGTTGAGGTGGACTAATTAATGCACTTTCAGTTCAACTTCCCAATTTTTCCTTAATATATTTTGAGGTTCAGGGTTTTTTTTTTAATGGAGTATTGAAGTTGTATTTCAGAAAAGTACTTCATGAACATCACACATCAAATCATATGATGAACTCCTGCCTCTCCCCAAGTTAATATAGGAGCCACATTTAGATCAGTGTTTCATATAATGATTTTTAATATGAAAATGAACATTGAATGTCAATATTGGGATACTATAACTATGATACTAGGGTTGATTGAGAGTAATGTCTCTTGGGTAATGGTCATGTCCTGGTTTTACATACATATGCTGTCCTTCTGACCTTTCAGTTCAAAGATCAGTTTTTTAATAATCCATTGGTCAAAGCAAGCAATGCTAGGTGAAGAATTGAGCATTAACGTAGTGGCAACATGATATTTAATTTTTAAGCAACCAATTAACTTGAAGTGTTGAGTTTTATAATGGAATGTGGCAGGTGCAAGAATATATACAGACTAATAATGACCTGATGTGTGTACATCTGGAAGGAGTATCCAGAAAGAATAATGATTATTGGACAACTTTCGTAGTAATGCTCTGCTTTACAGTAGCATTTTCAAAGTAGGAGCCTGATCATTCAAATTTGTTACAGATTGTCCTGTGAAGACTGAGAGCCTGGAAATTGCAAGGCTGCCTCTTGAGTTGCTTTGGAATACCTTCCTTTTAAAGGAAAAAGACTAAGAGTTTTTGTGAACTTTAATATTCTAAACACTAGCTTTGTGCTTTTTCACCCCTTATTCTCATGTTCTTCTGTAGTGATCCTGATGTCTTTTGCATTGGCTGCCTATCACCACTGCCACTCATCTTCTGTAGGAGCCAACATGTAGGACGTAGCTGGCTGGCAGTCCATGGATATGCTTCATAATTGCACCTTGCACATGGGTTTCCGATGAGGGGAAGAGATACTATAATGTGCAACAGTTTGGTACCGCAGCCTCCTTGTAGATGTGGGTGAATCCAGTAAGGTGTGACCAAGATGCTGGGGTTTATAGAGCCCACAGTGTATGAGGAGAAGACAGAACAGGCTGTATTTGATCTTAGGAAGAGAAGGCTAAGAGGTGTTATTGCTGTCTAAAACTATTTAATGGAAAGACAGTGAGGTGGAGCTCTTCTCACAGATGGACGGTGATAGGACAAGAGGTAACAGACATGAGTTGTAATAAAGGAACATTATATATTAGGGGAAAAAAATAATCACAAGAGTACTCAAACATTGGAACAGGCTGCCTGGAGAGGCTGTGGAATCTCCTTCTTTGATATTCATACTTTGACTGGACACAGCCCTCAGCACCCTGGTATATTTGAGTCTGCTTTAGGCAGCAGTGTGGACTAGGTGACCCCATAGGAAGGTCTCTGCCAGCCTTTGTAACTCTGTGATTCTGTGATGCAACCCAGGGTTCCTGTCTCTCATGGTGGTACTAGGTGTCTATCACGCTGTCAGACTCCTTTTTCCCTTTGTCTGTCTCTGCTATTGGTTTCCCATGCATTTCAGAAAACTGGCTTAGAGAATAGTGCTGGAAATGGCAGGACTAATCCATCAGTTCATACCTAAAATTCAAATGGAAAGGAACTGGAAATTTAGTGGACGTAAGACTGCCTATGTAGTAGTTCAATCTTCTCATTGATGGACAAATCTATTTCAGAGGACCAGGCATAAAGCACACTATTTTACCTGTTTGTAGCACTTGCATCCATATCTTAGAAAACAATATGTTTTGGGCAAAGACTTTGTCTGTCAGCCAGATGTCTAACTATAAGAAGTGCGTTTTCTGAAGAAGCAGGTGCCCCAAGGCTACTATAGAAAAAAACAAAATAAAGGGTGCATTTTAGAAGTGGCCTTGTTTTGTATAGTTAGAGGACAGCTGTTGTCATGAAGGTGTCTACTCAGGCAGCGTTCTTCATGATGAAAGCTTGTAGGCAACGCTGAAGCCGATTCCCTGGTTCAGCCTGCTGAGCTGAAGAAGCTGAATAGCGTGTGAGAGCTGGATCTCAATTCTGCCAGTGTGGGTCCATCGCCACACATGATACTTGTACTGGGTCCACCAGCTCAGCTAGGCGTGGGGGTAGCTAATGGTGTACAGCAGAGTCACTTTTAGGCTCTGTAAGAGCTGAGCTCTGAGAGGGGGCAGCCCTCTGTCACAGCTAACAAGCTCTGAAGGCAAACGTAACGTGCTCCAGGACCCTTCTGTTCTGCTGTTTGCCGTTGTGAAACTAAATCACCTGATAGTCTGACAAATACTATCAGTAACAAGTCTGTAAGACACTGTCTACAGGAGAAAGTTGCATCAATATCAGTAAATCATTTTAGAAAACCTTTTAATTAATTCAGTTAAACTATGTTGTGTTGGTTTCTAAGTTGATTAAACTGACAAAGTATGTCTTTTGTGAGTAGAAATGCAGGGGGTGGGGGAAGTATAAGACAATGAAATGGTTCGTGCACCACAGAAGCCCTAATCTCACATTTCCAAAAGCCATTGGGACCTACTGCTTCTAAATACAGTTTTCAAATACTTATCTACAACAGTAAAACACTTGACTTGGAGTGCTTTGTCGCATTAATTTCCTTACAGTCAAAAGGCTACTCATGCTCTTGAGCACCCTACTCTTTAGAAAATGTTTGCAAGATTGGGATTTTATGAATGCAGTCTTCATAAATACAGGTTTCATAATTTAAGTATGAAAGCATTCTCCCAGAAGGGTGATGACTTTGAACAGTAGCCATTGTGTGCTATGTGAGGAACAAAGGCAGAACACAGCCTGCTTAGAACCTCCTGGCAGCAGCTGTTCAAATATTGTTTCTCTGCTTCCATCCCTGTAGAGAATTTGGCTCACAAATATAAACATCGTTAAGTCACTAGATGGTCTTTTTTGCTAAAAATAATGACTGCTGGTAAGTAGTAAGATGATATACTATTCTTTTTCCAACTGATGACTGTAATGTTTTCAGGGAAGCAATTGGCAAACAAATGCTATCTTGTTTAGTTATTCATTCCAAACTTTTCAGTGGTCATTTACAAAATGAAATAACTTATATGGTGAGGCCAACATGCTAGTAGAGTTGGCTGCTGCAAATCTTAATGAGAAAGCTGGCTTGCAGGCTACAGGGTCAGGTACTATGCTGTGAGATTTTTATTTATTTTTTTCATGTACTTGGTGAAACGTTGCCAAGAAAAAAACAACTCTGCCATTGCAGTGTATGTCTGACTGCTGTGTACATGGGAACCAATCAAATACAATAATACAAAATTATTCAAATGAAACAAAACAGACTGCAGAATAACAAGTGCGGTGGGTCGATCCTAGTGCCCGCCAAAACTGCTCTGTCACTCCTTTCCTCAACTGGACAGGGGAGAGAAAATATAACAAAAGGCTCGTGGGTCAAGATAAGGACAGGGAGAGATCACTCGCTAATTACTGTCACAGGCAAAACAGACTTGGGTCAGGAAAATTAATTTATCACCAATCAAATCAGAGAGAAATAAACCCAAATCTTAAAAACACCTCCCCCCCACCCTTCCCTTCTTCCCAGGCTCAACTTCACTCCCAATTTCTCTACCTCCTCCCCCTTCCAGCGGCACAGGGGGACAGGGAATGGGGGTTGTGATCAGTTCATTACACGTTGTCTCTGCCGCCCCTCCCTCCTCAGGGGGAGGACTCCTCACACTCTTCCTCTGCTCCAGCATGGGGTCCCTCCCATGGGACACGGTTCTCCACCAACTTCTGCAGTGTAAGTCCTTCCCCTGTGCTGCAGTTCTTCATGAACTGCTCCAGCATGAGTCCCTTACACAGCGTGCAGACCTTCAGGAGCAGACTGCTGCAGTGTGGGTCCCCCACAGGGTCACAAGTCCTGCCAGCAAACCTGCTCTGATGTGGGCTCCTCTCTCCATGGGGCCACAGGTCCTGCCAGGAGCCCACTCCAGTGTGGCCTTCCCACAGGGTCACAGTCTCCTTTGGGTGCATCCACCTGCTCTGGCATTGGGTCTTCCATGGGCTGCAGGTGGATATCTGTTCCACCATGGTCTTCTCCAGGGGCTGCAGGGTAATTTCTGGTGCCTGGAGCACCTCCTCCCCCTCCTTCTTCACTGACCTTGACGTCTGCTGCAGAGTTCTTCCTGTCATATATTCTCTCTCCTCTCTCTGGCTGCAATTGCTGTTGTGCAGCAACTTTTCCCCCTTCTTAACTCTGTTATCCCAGAGGTGCTACCACCGTCGCTGATGGGCTTCAACCTTGGCCAGCGGTGGGTTCCATCTTGGAGCCAGCTGGCATTGGCTCTGCCAGACATGGGGGAAGCTTCTGGCACTTTCTCGCAGAAGCCACCCCTGCAGACCCCCCCACTACCAAAACCTAGTCACGGAAACTCAACATCAAGCTTCAAAGAAACCCCGGAAACACCTTTGTCTTTAAATAACTTTTAAAACAAACAAAATGAATATTCATGAACTTACAAAATATTTATGGCATGAAATGAGGGCAAACATAAAATTTTTATCGTCTTTCATGGAAGCAATGTCTATGGCTAGAAATTGGTGAGGTGACTGATAATTAAACGATTAAAGACTTAAGAAGCAAGGCAATATATACAAGGGGGAAAAGCCTCTTTGACATTACATTGTTTTTTACCTTATTCGTAGGATGAGAAAACAGTGCTGCAAAAAGGATTTTTGATGTCTGTTTTTTCCATGCTGTATTCCAAGAAAATATTTCTAGGTTTTTTTATATGTCTGCTGCTAAGGGTTTTCAGCCATTTACTTGGGAAGTAGTTGAGAAGTCTAATAAATCACTGCCAGAAAGTATCTTGTGAATAGTAACCTACAGTTGCTCGCTAATACTAAAAAAAAAATGAAACAGTCCTGAGGAAAAAACACTTATTTCCTCCATCTCATTTCATTCTTCTTCATTTGGTAGAGCTAATCAATTTCAGTATTTGTACAAGACTTGCATGTAACAATGTTTTCTATTTGAATCCGATTTGATATCTGAAGAGACAGCAAAGAACCTGATTTCATTTCTGACTCCTTTGTTGTCTGAAAATGCTTTGTAAAATTTTCTTTCATATAATCATCGTAGCTGGGTTGTTTTCTTTTTTTTTTTTTTCTTTAAACTAGAGAATAAGGAAAATGGTTGGATTGTAACTTGTAATACTGAAGTTGCAGATGATGTATTTTAATGCCTGTCTTCAATATTGCAGTATCCCTGTTGTCATATGTCTTACTGACCTGGAAACTGTTTAAAGATGGGGGAAAAGACTTTCTCTATTACCAGTAGTCAGATAATTCAGGATCTGAAATATTTGGAATGGGGATTACTGAGAATTTCTTCTTGAATTATTCTTGTGCCACATGTAAAACATAAAATAGTGAAACTGTGAGTAAAGAGCTGTACTAACATTTGTACTGGAAGAATCTTCATGTTAGTAAGCCCTTTGCTGATGGCCATATTGAAATATGAAGTAATTCATATTACAGCTGGTAGTAGCTGGAGCAGGCCTTGAAATCTGCTGTCACAGTGTTATGTTGCAGTACAGTAAATTGGATTGCAGTTTGTTTCTAAATTATCAAATTTACTGCTTTGACACAGATTTTTGATTAATATTTTTTTCAAATCTGCAGTTCTCAGGGTTGGTTTGGGGTTTGTTTGTTTCAAATGATTGTCTGAATTTGAGGTAATAAATACTAAATATAGTAATCCCAAACTTAATTATTTAATTTGTTGCATATCTCTTCACCATGTTCCTCAGCTACTGCTCTAGGCAAACAGGCCCAGACTATTGTGCTATAAAGGAAAAAAGGGGAGGGGGTAGAGGTCAGAGCATTTCCTCAGACACTTTAGTACATTTGGAGAGTGGAAAGAATGGCCCAGCTTCTGCTTTCCTAGTGAGATGGGCAGGAGCGGTATTTGAGGGAGCCATCAAATACCCAAAGTCTTAAAACATTTACAGTGAACATGAGTTTCAATTCCTTGGAAGTACAGCTCCAAGGAACTCTTGAAAGCTCATTCTGAAAGCTTCAGACAGAATAACACAGCAGCCTAAAGCTTTGTCCAATGTATCTGCAGGACACATCTCAAATCATGGATATATGGATAAGTGTTTCAGAGTTACCTGCTCTTGGTCTTTTCCTCTGAGTTACTGGGACTACTTCTCAATTCACAAAATCAACATAATATCAGGAGAATATTTAAGTGTGTGTTTACATCATGTCCTGAGTAGAGATGTTCTTACTAAACAAAATGTACGAGTAATGTAATTCAGCCTAGATGTTTGTGAAATGCTTGGCTGGAGCTAGAAGTGTTGTATTTCTGAGTATACTAAGTATGCAGTATATTAAAAATTGAGTTGAAATCAACTTTTAACACTTAGGTCACCGGAGTTTCTGAATTAATCAGTAATTGATTTTTTTTTCAGTACAGAGGTACTCTGCATTTTTAATTTCTATCTAAATGAGAAAAAATATAACATTAATGCGCCTAAAAATTCTGCAAATGAATACAGAAAGCAAATACAGTCTAAACCTTAAAAGCTAGCATCCACATAGAGATGTACTTAACAGATTGCATAACCCTTACTTACCTAGTGGAGCAGAACATTTATTTTTAATTAGAAACACCTTTGGTTTTGGGTGGACATGTGGCAAGCAGAGTTAGAACTGCACGCATTATACATAAGTCTGCAGGCGTAATTTAAGACTGCTGAGCTGCTGTTTCCAACAAGTGATTGTATTTTAGCAGTGAAAAGTCTTTATATTTCAATCATCTAAAAGAAATCAAGGAAACAGGTAAGTGCCTAAAATATGCTTTTCATCACTTACCAGTATGTAAAGTATGATTATTGGTTAATTAAACTTTACTTGGAAAACATTCAGAAAACAAACTTATTGGAGTTAGAGGTTTGGCTGACAGACAAAGCTGCTGCCCGGAATATATTATGCTTTCTAAGGTACGGACCCAAGTGTTACCAACAGCTAAAATACTGTGCTCTATACCCAGTCCTCTGAAAAAACACATTTACAGTCATAATGTAAGGGTAACATGCCCCAACATTTGAATGAAAAAAAAATGGAATATTTTTAAGCTAACTCTCAAACTGATGTGTACAGTATCTTAAAATAAAAGATCTTTTTTACTTATTTTTTTCCTTAGACTCTGGGTTTCCCTAAAGTTTTCCTCTTTATGCTCAGGAACCGCTATTATTCACTTCAACCCCTAAAATCTGATTATAGGGCTCCAGGGCCACCATATGATGCAATAAGAATGTATTTTCTAGCATTTTACAATAAAGACTAATTTTAATATATTACTTTTCATAAAATTGTATCTGAAGACCCTTTAGAATATGACAAATTACAAGCCATAAGACAGTCTGTGCTATAAATCATGGAAGAGACTTGTGCAAATTCATTAGGTGGTGAACAAATTAAAGCATTCATTGTGCATGCCAAATAACATTTTCATAAACAGGTATGCTATTTATTTTTATAGCACTAACATTTACCATGAGTGTGTTGCTTTCAACAATGAAAGGTGACAGCAAATCTACTTCTTTGAAATAATTAGCATATTAAACAATTCCAAATTATTTTTTCTTGTAGACTTTTTTTTTTTTGGTAGTACAACTGAGAATCAGCAAACTCATAAATCACAAAGACAGCAGAATGCACTGAGTGCCAGCCAAACAGGAATTAAACATTTCTACAGAAAAGTAATAAAAACAAATAGTATTTTAAGTACGATAGAGAAACATTAATAATAAAATAAGAGCATGATAGAAAACTGTAGTGTCATAATGCATTTGAGATGTGGCATAAAAATGACATTGCTGCTGGACATGATTGGTCCATAAACTCACAATTTTAGTCCTATAGCCACATGTATACTTCTTTCAAGAAATGCATTTGTAATTGTATTGATGGGTTTATCCTTAGAGGGCCAATATCGCTACACTTGATTTGAGTCTTACAAAGTCTAATTTTCCTTCTGATAGAATAAGACAATGAGAAGAAAGAACAGGAGGAGAGGAAAAAAAAACAAAACAGCTATTTAACAAAAGCTTTATTACATCGTAAATTCATAGGTTACTCAATGAAACTATTAACTCCTGTCTTAAGTTAAAGCCTTTGAAGATCACTTAGTCCAACTCACTGCTTAAACCGGAGTCAGTTCAGTTGCTCAGAGTTTTGAATTGCTCTGAAGGTAGAAACTGCACAACCCCTCTTGGCAACCTTATTCCAGTGTTTGACCACCCTCATGGTGTAAACTTTTTCCCTTTTATCTAGTTAAAACTTTCTCTCTTCCAACTCCTTGTCCCATGTCCCATGCCTGGGCACCAATGAGAAGAGTCTGGCTGCATTGTCTCCGTGCCATCCCACCAGGCAGCTGAACACAACAGGAAGGTCCTTCCTTAGTCTCCTCTCAAGCTGTACGGAGCTAGTACCCTCAACTTCATCTTTGCGTGCTGTCTTCTACTTGGGTTTGCTCCTGTATGTCATCTTTTCTGAGACTGGAAAGCCCAAAACTGGTCACAGCACTCCAGATACATTCTCATGAGTGCTGAAGAGAGGGGAATAATCACTTTTCCACCTTCTGGCTAGACTGTTGCTAATGCAGGCCACTAGGCCAGTGGGTTTCTGGGCTGCAAGAGCACACTGCTGACTCATGTTCAATTTACCATGCACTAGGAACCCCAGGTCCTTTTTAGCCAGCTTGCTCACAGACTATACTGTAATTGGGTTATTCCATCCCAGGTGCAGGGCTTGTTTACCTTTGTTGAACTTTGTGAGTTCTTGTAGACCAGGTGTCCAGCTTCTTCTCCAGGCTGGCTTTGCAGCATATTGACTGCTCTCTGCAGCTTGATCTGAACTGTTTAATCACTTGTTCCAAGACAAAGCTCTGTGTATGTGAGCAACTCATTTGCACAGACTGCAAGGCCACATCCTCACCTTCCCAGCGTATCTTTTCCGAAGAGCTTCTATCCATCCACTGCAGTACTCCAGTCATGCGATTTGTGCCTCCGTGTCTGTCTAATCCCAATGAGACCATAGCTCTACAACTGTGCATGGATTTCTCATTCTTCCTGGTTTTACCCCATGCTACCTATATTCTTGTAGTCCCATTGCTTTCAAAAGAGGAAGTGCGGGAGACTCCCTCATTGTGTTGTCCTCTGGTCTACTTCTTATTGCCCCTGCACTACTCCTGTAGGTGCTGTCTCCAGCATGCTAGTTTAAAGCCCTTAGAGTCAGGTCAATAAGTCTGTTTGTTCTCTTTATGTCCTGAGGGAGATCCTCAAATGCTGTAAAATGGCATAGCCATGCTGACAGGAAGGTACTTTGCTGTTCTGCAGCACTTAAGAAAATTACGGTTTCATTTCTAAGGCTGGTATTCACTGCGTTATTAACTTAAGGTGTAATTCAGCAATTACATTCATCTGATTTTATTCCAAACCTAAAATGCAGAGCTCAGGATTAGCGATGCTTTGAGTTTGAGTAGTGTTGATAGAGATAGGAACACAATAGCTGCTTAGTGCTGCTAATGCAATCAATCTGTGCTGTGTGTTATTTCACTGTGACTGCTCTCTCCTGAGCTAGGTTAACTCAAGAAGTGATAACTCTCATGAAAATTATTTCAGCTAGCTGTAGTGAAACTGCACACTTAGTCTTTTTTTAATCTATGCAATGTTTTCAGCTTCCCAGCTGGGTGGTACATCTTCCTTTTCTTCCACTTTTTAAACTTCTTTTATTATGTGTGTGAATCTTAAGAAAATATATCTATATTCTGTATGAAATGTCTCAACAAACACAAAAATTATAAATGTATTTTGTCTACAGTACCATCTTTTAATTTATAATTTTTTTTCATAAAAAAAGACTCAAACTAATTCAAGTTTTCTAGCTCTTTGATAGGGAATTTATTTGAAAACTTAAATCAGGATTGTGATTCCATTTTTTACTTTTTATTGATAGTTCCATACTTCATAATGAGGCCAGCCCAAAACTGTTAATCTAAACAAAGTGATTTTATTTCCCCCAGCACACTGCTAATTAACCTAATTTTGGTCCTGCTGTGGGAAAGAAGTAAAGTAGATAGGAGAAAGATAATGCTTCCTCATTAATTGGCTCATGCCACAGAAGGCCTTGTTGCAATGAAGTCAGACTCGACTGTTTCAGACTGGCGCTGCTGACCCCTTCTAAGGTGCTGAAACAGTCAGTTGAAAAAGTGACTAAAAGAAGAAAGCTGTCATTGCTCTTGGGGCTAGGATGCTAGCAGTAGCAATGTCTCATCTGGATTTTGTACTCTGCGACCACAAATATGTGGCTTTGGATTGGCTTTGTTGAAGTTTTTACCTGCGCCATAAATAGGTTCTTGTTTTGAATGATTTTCCTGTCACTTCAACAGCTGGTACAGAAAGTCGTGGGGAAAAGATTCCTAATACTTCAGTACCCCATATTTTGGCAGTGCGAGCCTCAGAAATGCCTGAAATGAGATAGGTGTCAAGAAGGTGTTCTAAGTTCATAAGCACATTTTGTCAGATTGCTGTGAAGAAACAGCCGGAACAAAATCTCCCCTTCACTGACATTAAGGATTGATGGGGAAAGGGAATCTCTTTAGAAACAGGGAGCAGAACACTGACTGAGAAGGCTGTAATATTGGAGAAGAAAAGATTAGAGAACAGCTGGTTGGGAATCTTCTGAGCAGATGTCTTTTTGTCAGAAATCATTTGCCAGTTGAATTTGAGTAACACACTCATCATACATTTTTCCTCAGTGCTGTTGGAATTTATGGTCAAAATATAAAGGTGAGTGGTAACCCTATGCCAGAAAAAAAACCCATGAGTGTAATGTTCCCTCCTTTGCCTTTTGCAGACTGCAAATGTAAATATTGTTAGAATTTCCCATATCAAATACATGTGTTAAATATCATATTGTTATTTATGTTTCTTTCCTCATTCCCTCTTTGTGTTGTCTGAAAATTGTGAGGAGAACATTTCTGAAATCTCAAGAGTTCTGAGATGCAAAATCTGTCTCCTGGTCATCTCTGTCAAACAGTACATATTGGAGACAGAGTGTAGGAAATAAATAGTGAAAATGAAGGTAAGACTGAGCTCTGCCTTGAAGACTGTAAAGTATAAGAACTTGATATGAAAGGTGATGTGATGCTGGAGTAAATATTAAGGTGTGTGGAGGTGATAATTGTTGAACTAAGAGAGATACAGTTTTTGTTGCAATGGCTTAGATATCACAGAATCACAAAATGGTTGAGGTTGGAGGTCATGTTGTCCAACCTCTCTGCTCAAGTAGGGCCACCTAGCACCACATGTCCAGATGGCTTTTGAACACCTCCAAGGATGAAGACTCCACAACCTCTCTGGGCAGCCTGTGCCAGTGCTCAGTCACCCTCACCACCCTCTGGGCCTGGCCCTTCAGCCAGTTTTCAGTCCACCTCAGCATCTGCTAATCCAGCCCACACCTCATCAGCTTGTCTATGAGGATCTTATGGGAGGCAATGCCGAAAGCCTTACGGAAGTCAAGTAAGATTCTTGACTGAAGTATCTTCATACTGACGATACGATAGAGAAGAAACCATAAAGGCCATCACTCACTGTGATGAGTAGATAAAATTGTAATTTGTGGATTGGTCATGGTAATTTGCATTCCTCACTTAAACCTGTTATTTATAGGTTCCTTACTGGAAATAAAAAAGAACAAAGATTTGCAGATCTAGAAGTTAGTATCAGACAAGTGGCATATCAGTGCACTGATAGCTTGAAATGACTAAACAAAAGAAATAGTGTAAAAATAAGATATTACTGGCTTTTTAATTTGTTTGAAACTCTCTGATTAGTACAATTTATGAAAATGAGGAGAAATTAAATCATTACATATTTTTTTCTGGAAGCCAAGGATTTTTATAATAAAGGTGCATGTTAAATGCATCTTTAACAGCGTTAGATGCTGTTAAATGTGAAGTATCTTACAGTAGAGAAGCATTTTGATGCATACACGTATCTAAAGGAAAAGACTAACGTATTTATCTTTGTAGAAATGTACATTTTCCTATAAAGTATGGAGATGTTCCTGTTTGGCAATGATTTAAAGCAAACTTTTAAAATTACTGTCTTCCAGTTAGCAATTTTGGCTAGCTAAACCTGGACGTCCAACTGATGAACATTTGTTTTACAGTACATGAAAGCTGTTGTGGTTTGTTTGGTTTTGGTTTGGTTTTTTTGCTTTGATTTTGTTTTGGGGTTTTTTGTTTTTTTTTATACTGTGATGATGTTTACAGGACTACTACTAGAGGAATATCTGAACAATTATTGATCTTGGAAAATTGATTTCTTTCTTGAACAATATAAACATATGAAGGAGAAAAATAAAGTATGTGTAATATAAATAAGCTAGGCAAAGTCATTTATTCTTAGCTGTTGGAATTTTACATCTGAATTTGCATAATTAGTTGTTAATCAAAGAGTGGAACTTCAAGGCTCTTCAGGGCTACAGGGTGGTTAAAAAAGGATTTTACTTATTCTTTTAGTTTTGTCTAGTTGGCAAGAATGCCTCAGCTGTGTTCTGCAAGTGATTGTAGTTTCCATAATTGATAGTTATGTTAGAGTTCTTATATTGCAAAAGCAATAATTAAGATTTAAACTCTAATACATGGATGGTGAAGTATTGTTAGAAGCAGATGCCCTAAATTAGACATGGCTTCTACAGAATGGATCATTAAAAAATGCTAATTGCTTTCTATATCAAAAATCATTATTGTATCATTTTAATGCTTGTCAGAGTATGTGCCCAGGGCTATATTGTTTTTACACAGCCAAAGAAAATCCTGATGCAAATATGACTGTTCTCAATATTTTCAATTTCTACTTTTAAAGCATTACAAGGTGTACAGCTGTAGCTTTTGTGCAGTCAACTTTTTGTTTGGGAGGTGTCTCTTTACAGGACTCAATTGTACAAGGTATCCTTTGCAATTCAGTCCATTAAGCATCGTGAATACTAAATGCATTTTCTCTGGTGAGGTTGAAAAGATGTGAGAGAGAGGAACAATACTCCAGAGGAAACATACTCCAGTTAATAATAACCAGAAGCAGTAAAATTGGAACAGCAATTTGTATGTAATTAGCCATCAGGACCAAAAGACCCTATGGTCAAGCATTATGCATTACTTACTTTTCTGCAAAAAAATTGTTACAGACTAGGCCTTTTGTTTCATTAGTGGTATTATTTTATTTATGCAGCATATTTGATACTAAAATAAAATGTAATTTATAAATTGATATAAATATGTCAACATGCTTTGGTTATGTTTTGCTGTGTTTTCTCTTCCAGATGGGAAAGCTGGTGTCATTCATTCTCACATCTGACTTTAGGTAGCAGGAGACCTGTAGAAGTATAATTTTAAGTTTATTTCTAGTATGTTGGCATTGACTAGAGACATAGATCTGCATTTTACCATGATAATTTCAAGATTTGAATTATACAATTAATCACAATTTTTCAACAGAATTTTAAAATTTTAGGCAATTGCAATATAACTGCTGATTGTGGCTAAAGAGGAATGCAGAAGTGTAATGTCAGAAAAATATATATGCTTTCAATGGAGATAATATACAAGAATAGATCACTGTCAGCTAACTGTGTTACAATAATGGCAGTAAGAAAGGAGTGTTTCTCAAACACCCACTTGTTAAGTACATTTCATAGAGCCTTCTATTTATGCGGTCTCTGGGGACATTTGGGTGTTTCTGTCAGCTTTGCTGTTGTAAAATCTGCAGGCTAGTTAGGTGAGAAGCCACAGCTTAGCTGAGCTAGAATAGCAGCAGGAGATTAGCTATGCATGAATAACGTTAGCACCAGGTCTCTCAGGTCGTTGGATGTTGACATGCTGACCTCTTCCAGTCATTATTGACTGCTTAAAAAAAACCCTACCTCCCTGCTTTACATGAGATTTCAGGACATTCTGTCACATAGCCAGTTCTCAAAACACTTTTTCTAGGCTGGTTGCCGTCACAGAATGATGTGACGCCCAAAGAGCCACAGTGGGCTGGTGAGCTGCATTGCACTGTGTCCTCTGTAGGACTAAGTTGGGTGCCTACATCATGTTGACAGGATTGCACTGTTCCATGTTTTGGAGATAGTTTGGGCTTCCCAACTCTTATGTTGTGCTGTGTAGTGGAGACGTGATGAGTCCCAGGCACACTGTAAGAGTTGACCTCTTGAGGAAGAGCTAAAGAAGAAACAGAAGAAATTAAAAAGAAAATAGGAGTTTAAATACATTCTCCATAGAAAGTAAAGAATTTTTTGGTTAAACTAGCTTGTTTATATTATACTAGTCCTGCAATTCAGTATTTTTTCACTACCAATTTTCATATTATACATTTTATAAATGTTATTCTGTTTCTTAATCCCTAGTTCAATGGACAGGCTCCTATTCATTTTCAACACATGGGCTTCCATCTTGTTCCCTCTTTCATTTAACTAGCCCCAACCAGCAAGGCCTCTAGATCTTCACCATCAGCTGGGATCTCCATGTGATTAAACTTCCAAGAGTTGCCTTTTACATCTGTAAATGCAAGTACTTCAAGCATTTAAGAGCCACCACCTGAACTTCAGCTTGGGCTGATAGAGTTCACCTACCAGTATCTTTAAAAAGATACTTGAATATTTAATGGCAGCTACTCTTCTGCTTTGACAATCTTATACCTGCAGAAACACTAATGTAACTGACTGAAAAGGAATTTAAAACATTTGTCATGATAGAAATACTTGTTGAGAAAAACCTTTGTACTTTGCTGAGGAAAGACAGACCCTGAGCAGTTTTTTGAAGTTCAATTACACAGTTTCCAGATGGTCATTAGATTCTGGTGGAAGCCTGAAGGATTTGCTACTTGACTGTGGCTGAAAAATGTAATAAAATAAAAACCTAAAGACATGAAGTGAAATTTTTCGTGTTTCAAAATTAATCTACTGAACAGTTCTGTTTAAAACAGTTGTTTTTAAAACCAGCACGTTCTAATTTAGAGACCACATGATCATTTATTATAATGAATGTTTTATTTTTGTGGCCTCTCAGAATACTGCCATTGTATTGAAATACATCTGACTGTTATCTTCTTTCTTGAGAGGACATAACGAGTTTATCAGGTCTCAGGTGATAAAATCTGTGAAATAATGGAATCTTTTTTATGGATAGTAAGATTATTGTAAAAGAAAAAAACAACTTGCATAAAGCAGCATTTCTTAGATATCAGGAAAAGTTTACACTGTACTTGATGAGAATTACTGTGTAGTTACAATCATGTACAACGAACTCTCTGTTTCCTATGCAAGAAAATGTCCCCAAAACATCTGGAGCGATACACTGAAATTAAATCACACTGTCTTAATAGTGCCTACAATCTGATAAAATTTCTAACAAATGAATATGTACTTGATACTGTCTTGAACCATATTTTTCACTTGATTTAAAAGTTTATACTCTGTACATTTTCAGTTAAACCTCTTGAGTGTGAAAAAAGAAACAAGAATCACATTTTGTGTATATGGAATTAGTTAATTTCTATTACTTCTGTGTTAGTAGCAGAGCAGCGACCATATTGATAGGCAGGGTTTGATCTAAAAGGTTTACTTGCTTCACAAAGCTGCGTGCTTGTAGCTTTTACGCCTATACATATATTTATGTATGTGATGATGGAGTGAATGATTTAATAGATCATAATGAGTGACAAAGAATTTAAGCTCAGTTCCAAAGAGGCTGAAGGTACTCAAACAAAACGTTAGATTTTGTTTGTAATAAATATACCTGTCTGGTAGAGAAAAAAACCATGAAAAAATGCATTATTTTTCCATTCCCAAGAGCAACTGCATACTGGAGAAGGAGCCAAGAGTAAGAAACACAGAATTATGTCTGAAAAATTTTATATTTTTTTTTTAGCTAGTTCTAGGATTATGGGTGAGATGAGTTTATTCGTTTTGTGCTCTATATTTAAGCTGTATTTGAGGAAGAATTGCTTTTTTGGTAAAAACATTTTACTCTTGTGAGCTGACCTAAAGTGCTGTGTATTTGCGTTCTCCATTACCATCCTTGCTGCTCCTGTTAATAATACATTTATTTGCATCAGAGAACATGGGAACCAAAGCTGGAATCAATTTTGTGCCTGACCATCAATAAGCTATGACAAGATCAGGCGCAGGAGACAGAGCCATGAGCTCTCAAATCCATACTGTTTGCCATCTGCAGGTCAGAAGGACACAACAGGTGGAAGTGAGTTAGAAAAGGAAAAGGAATGCAGGGTAAGGAAATGGAAATGCATTCAGGGTAAAAGAGAGGATCCTCGTTTCACCTCCATGATTAGTCAGCCGACAACAGTCCCGTGTAAGGGATTCCAGTGAAGTTACAGTTTAAAGGGAAATTTAACAGCACATAAGGCTCTATGATTTTCAGTGACAATGTTTTTCCAAACATGGGAAGACATGGAAGAAAGCCTGACCGTGGCAGGAAGGAGCAGGCATTCAGAGTTGTTACTGGTGGCAGAACAAAGGTGGGTACTGGACACTTTTTAGAGGGGAATTAAGTAATGAAAGCCTAAAGTGAGAATGGGCTCTTTAGGTACAGATATCTTAGGTATATTTAGAAATTTAGATACAAATATCTCTTATGCATTTATAGCATACCTCATCCTGTGAATTCCTTTGCCTGTCACCTCTGTGATCAGCTTTCCATAATGTGTAGATGCATCAAGACCCTGAGTATTTCTGACTGGACATAGTAGTCATAAAACAGCCCAAATACTTGAAATAGTGATAGCGTGATTTGTTATACTGTCAATCTATTTTATGCTATTTACTTTTTTACCCAAAATTGGGAGTTAGATTTAGTTCAGAACCAGACAGCCTATTAGCCAACGCTTTATAGGTTTTAGACACATTTCATGAAGATGACTTTATGCTCCAAAGAAATTAGCATTCAAAATGACAAATGTAAAATAGTGAATGCACCCAGAGATTTAGGGTTTTTTTCTCTTAGCTGAGAAGTAGAAATAAACTAAGGAGTCATTTAGCATTACACTGATCTCTCTTCAATCTTCTAATCAGGAAATATATGTTCTTTATAATAAATGAACCAGTTGTAATTCAACTGTAGCTACGGCAATAATTTTTGCAATGTGATACAATTTTCTTGGAGAAGACCTCTTCATTTTCACTGTGTTAGAAATAAAGGGAACATGCTGCGTTTCTAAGAGAGACCATCTGTAACTCTTGCCTGTATAAGCATCCCGTTGTTGCTGTTGCCTTGTGGCAGACAAAGAGGTAACACTCTTGAGCCAGGATGATACAGAATAGCCTAACTGTGCCTTGCTGTCTGAAAGAATTTACAATCTGAAAGACCTACTTGAATGCAGGCAATAGACTTGTTTATAAGCTTTAGCTATAGCTACAGCTGTCTAATCTTCCTCTCTGTATGCAGTCTAAAACCTCACAGAAAATACTCTGATATTATTTTAACACTGTAAATTAAATCATAAATCAAAAAAAGTCTAGCCCAACAGAAGTTGTCTGTTTATCACATTCAGATGAGATGTCCCCATCTGAGATGTCCATAGCAAGTATTGTTTTACTGAGTCTCTATCCATGCATAATTAAATCTATTTTATTTAAAGCTCTTGATTGCATGTGTTTGTATATCAACTGTGATTACAGATGACATGTAGTGAGAGAAGTATAAATATTATGAGCTACTGGATATAGAGCTAGATGCCAAACATGGTCTTAATATACTTTTATTCAAACAAAACTGCAGAACATTTCCTAATGTTATCTAAACTCTTTGAATTCTGAAGATAGACCTTGTTCTTACTAACCAAAGAGTGCAAGTTATAGGTTAGGACTCAATGTTACACACAATAGTTAGAGAAGTGAACATTCAATTCTTCTGAAAGAATAAGATGAACTTCCTAGTCATACAGAACAAAGAATTCAGATCACAGTTTAAATTCATGTATTTTATATAGTACATGAATATTTCTTCAACTTTAAGCCTCAAGCAAAAAGGTAACATTCTGCAATGCAGTCCTAGAGTGACAAATATTAAAAAATCACTACAGGTACATTTGCTAATCAGTGTTCTAACCTCAGAGAGGGAAAATGCTTCAAAACTTGGAAAAAAGGTGAAAAAAATATTAGAATATTTGAGATGTACATTGTATACTAGGCATCATAAAAGGAGGTAAACCTAATATTTTTATCAGCAGTTGCAAATTGATTTTAAGGAAATACTGAAGATTTCTCAAAATACAATCTGTAAGGAAATATGAGAAGACTGCTATAAGAAAAACCATAAATAAACTTGATCTAGAGCAAGTTATGACACAATTGCAGAATGTGAGACTTTGGAGGCACCATCTGTTCCCCTTCATTAATCAGAGATCACAAGAAAGTGTAATACTTAATTACACTGTTTGCTTTTCTTTCTTACGTAATTTCAAAAGCTTTGATATTGTAGTGCAACACATATACCATAAGAGAATCATTAATGCTATCTTTGGGGGTTTTACATCTACAAATGAGAGAAAGTGAATAGTTACAGTTCACAGAGTAAATATGCTTACATTGCTCCACTGGTGAAAGCTGATAGGATAATTTTGTGATGATCAAATCATACTCCATTAAAAATAACATATAACAGGAAAGAAATAGTAGGTGCTATATGGTGACTGATGTTAAAGTTGAGACATAGCTTTCTATAAAGTGATATTAACTTTATAAATGTGTGTACATGAAAGAGATGTTGCAGATCTTTAGTATCTCAAAAGTACATAAATTAAAATATAGTTTTATGGCTATGTCTATGACTAATGTATTTAAGATAATAATACAATTATCTGACTGTGATGTTACTTTAGCTATGAGAAATGAATTCACATAGAATTTTATTTTATAAAAATACAGTCTTTACAATTGGAAATCTTTCTTTTAAAATATATTGTGGAAGCCTTTATGTGAGAAGCACCATGAGGTCCTTTCCTGAAGGAAATGCTTAAGATTTCATTTCATTGTTTAAGCTAGATGAGGCTTTCTTTCAAAAAATTTTGGGTACAGGAGGCAATCATAATGGTTGTTGTTGCAGCCACTCGCTCACCCCTCCCCCCTTAAGGAGGTGGGGAGGAGAATGGAAAAAAGAATTGTGGGGTGAGATAAAGACAATTTAATAGGATAGCAAAGGAAGAAAATAACAACAACTATTAAAAAAACAAGTGATACACAAATGCAGTTGCTCACCACAAGTGGAAGAGAAAAATCCAACCTGATTCCCAGTCTGTTTTCGAGCAGCGATCCCACCCCCCAGCTAGCTTCCCCAGTTCTACAGGGAGCCTGATGCTCTATGGCAGTCTATCCCTTTGGCCAGCCTGGGTCAGTGTCCTGGCTGTGCTCTCCCAGCTCCTTGTGCACCTGGCAGGGCGTGGGAAGCTGAAAAGTCCTTCACTTAATGTAGGCACTACAAGTCCCTAGCAGCAACTACAAACATCAGTGTGTTATCAGCATTATTCTCATCCTAAATCCAAAACACAGCACTATACTGGCTACTAGAAAGAAGATTAACTATCATCTCAGCCAAAACCAGGACATGGTTTAACAGTCCAAATAGATTTGATTATACAATTTTACTGAATGTCTTGTGGAAAGTAATTATTATGCATGATACCACATCAGGAATACTTCCCACAAACAGGCAATGCAGAGGAATCAGTCAAATGTAATGACATTACAGCAGGATGTTGACCAGTATGTCACGTCTGAAATTCTGCACTTCTTACTTACAGTCTTCAACATAGACCTATTTTTTTTAGTCTGAGATTTATGGAATTCTGGATACAAACAGTCTATTATTTTAATAACTTAATGAAAAACATTCTGTTAAATAAAAGTTCCCTTACTTATATATAAATACTACTTCCTCTGCTCTTCAAAATCTTTTCCTGCTTTTGATGTTTGCAATCTTTAATAGGAAAGTTTAAAAAAATGTTCCATATAGCATTGTCAAATACAAAGAACATTGATCTGAATATGACAGCCAATGTATTGGAACTGCCAAAACAGTGAATTGGTGCTCTTTATAAGTGTTGAAATATTTCAGAAGTGATGTATTTAATTATTTTGAAAGCATGGTTTTTATAATACCTATTTCTCCTTCAAATCTAATCAATTCTTTGAATTGCTTCAAAAGAAAGTAAGAGTAGATGTGTATTCTCAGAATACAAAAAGCATTGAAAATGGAAAAATGTATTCTGGCTTGTCTTTGTCTGAATTTTGAAATGCACTATTTGAAAACTCCCATCACTATCAAGCAAAAATGCATGCTGAGGTTATAAAATCGAATACACTGAATTGTGGCCGGAGACAGGTTTTCTAATTAGAGGTGCAGATAATTGAAATAAGTGTTGAAGTGGAAATACCACTGCTCCATTGGTGCTCCCACGTTATTATAGTAGTCATCTTAATATTAAAATTTGGCAAGGTACTGAGAGGCAATAGTTTATAAAAATTTTTACTTTGAGTCCATTACTTCTAGTTTGGCTTAGATTAGGAGTAACCAAAATTGCAATCCACTAAATTAGTCTCTCATCTAAGGGTTTCATTCTGCTTGTTGACACTAATAGCAAAGCATCCGTAGTTTAAGTGATGCAGACCTTTAACAAATGGCTTCCTTTATTAAAGAAAGAAAGGTGAAAAAATGTAGCTGTCATCCTATTGGCAAGGCCAATAGAATAGCAAAAGAATCCAAATTGAGACAGTGTCACCTTTTCCTCAGGTAGCAGCTGCTTTTTGAGAAAGATTTAGAAGAATTTATACAGACCCTTGAAGACTTGCTTCAGGACCTTCCTTCAGACTAGCTCCAGCTGTGGGAGATGAATAAGCTATAGACCAAAAATCACGTCATAATGTTATCTAGTATAGCCCTGAGCCCAAAGTGGTAAGTTCTGCCTCTCAGCTTAATTCTACAACACATGCATTCACAAAGTGGTTAGATGTTGGGTTTTTTTTTTTTTTGGTTTTTTTTTACATCCTTTATGTTAAGACTCAACAGGAATCAGTAGGCGCTGCAGTTATGAGTCACCTTTGACTAGCTCTTTAAAAAAAATCTCATGAATATGTGTAAGTCCATGAGGCAAGCAGACTACATCTAAGTGCCATGCTCTTGTCTTGTGTTTTATTTCTTGCCTTAATTTTTCTTATTTTTCCTGCTTTATCTCTGTCCTCTCTGCTGTCAGCTATATCTGGCTTTTGTAGACCTTCAGCCCAGGATCTATGTCCTTCATAATCTTTGAGGACTCTGGCCCACTCTTTGTTGCCTTCCGAGTGCAACACAGTTGATGGCTGCTTCTCCTTTAGATTGCTGGCTTAGAACAAAAGGAGTTATACTTATGAACATGATATTGTGAGGAAATTGGATTTAAGAGTTATGCCTTATTGACTGGATGAATAAAAGGAGAAGATTTTTCAACCATGGAGATCTGGCCTTTCTTACACGGTAGACTTACAAACATACTCATGCTTGTAAATGATGCTGAGCTGTCCCAGCAACAGTTCACTACATCAGGTCCTAAGTTGGGTTATATCACTGTTGTTTGACTGGCTTAATTGAAGTTATGTTGATTTACACTGGCTTTAGATGAGGCATTTTGTTACCAAAGAACTAAAAAGGAGTTGTACAGGAAATAAAACATTACAGCTCTTGGAGTGGATTGATGAAAGCAAGAGTAGTCTTTCCTGTAATTTCTGAGTCAATCCAGATAGATGATACTCTAAAGTTTCATCCACTTTCATCACTTAGCATTTTTTGTGTCTGAGTATAGCAGACTGTTTAGGGTTTCTGAGCTAAGAAAAAAAAAAAGAACATTCTTTACAGATAGCACTGCCTGATTACACTGCCTTGGTGGCTGTCCGAACAGAAAGCAAAGCGATATAAAAGGGTGGACTATGAACTACTGCCATGCTGAGTAAGCTGTCTTTCAGAATTGTATCTGGTAGACTGGTATAAAGAGGTCTGTACTACCAATTCAGAATCCATTCATAGACATGGAAGAGTTGAGTCTCCAGATTTTTAAAATTTGGTATCTTTTATATCCAATCATAAGAATAAAAAAAACCAAACCAAGACAAAAAAAAAACAAAAACAAAAACAAAAAAACACCAACCAACCAACCAAATATAAAGTTATTTTATCTATTGGTAATATTTACTTTTCATTTAGTAGGCCACAGCCACAAAGATATTTTGAGTACCATGCAGTTCAGGGAGCAATATATTACTATTTTCACAGCAATTGGGTTCTGCCCCATAAAAAGGGTAAATATGTCTGAATAACTTGAGGCAACAAAGAGAGCATATAGAAAAGCAACAATAAAAATAAAACACAGCATAACTCTACTCGGTTTATTAATATGCTGGTATGCAGTGCTTATTTTCTTAGGCTGTTTTGTCAAGTTGTTATTTGGAATTCAAAATTTATCTATTTTTCCCAACGTATCTTTCTCAAAGGCTTAATACTAGGCAGATATAATCATCACTACAATGATGTTTGCAGTTTGAAAGACTGCTTGACATTAAAGAATCATAAAATCAAACATGAAATATTTCACTCAAGAAAGTATGTTCTTTTTGAAATATGCTTTGTAATATTCTTAGTGACTATGTGCTGAAAACAGTTTCTTATATAAACTGCAGATGTCTAATATTAAATAATATTCATCACAATTCATTGTGGTCAACTGATTTTTCAGATCCATCATTTTACTGTGATAGCAATTTTCAAACTTCTTCATTTGTCAGAAGATTACTTCCAGTAAAGGAACAACTTTTCTTTTTTAATGATGAATGCTAGCATTCATTTCTTACTAGATATTGAAGACACATTCTTTTACATTCTAAGTACTTGGCTCATGTCGGTTTTTCTGTGAATTTATGACAACAGCATGAATTCTTCAATGAAATTGTACATTAATATAGCATATGGCTTCACAGGGAGTGCAAGCAAAAATACTTTGCTTTTTTTTTCTTTAAAAATAATAACATGATTTTTTTTCCTATCCAAGATGAAATTAAAAAACTTCTGATTTTTCATTTTATGAGGATGCTAGCAGGTTGAGTGTAGAATAAAGCCTGAATCTCAACCCTGTGCTGCTTCCCCCTTTCTTAAAAGGAAGAAAGTTTGCTATTATTTGTCCTGTAAGTTCTTTGGAAAACCGCCATCCTTCTTCCTCCAAATAGAATCCATATTCTGTTTTTCTGTTCATAGCAGTATTTCTGCTTATGTTTCCAGAAGATTTTGCCTCCATCCAGTATCTACTTATTGAATATATAAACCAGAGTGCCTAATTGTTACTTTGAATTCAAGAGGTCTTTCATTCTGCAAGTAAGACCAAGCTGTGCTTTTATTATAGAACAAGTAAAAAAAAAAATAAAAAAAATCAAGACTTCTACTTTAATGGCAGCAAATTTAAGTGGTCTTATCTTGCTCTGTTGTGACTGAGAATAGAGGCTGGTAAATGAAGATCATTCATCTAGATTTTGTCATGCAACACAGTGCAATGAAGATTTAACTAAACATACTTATTGAGTGCAAACAAATGAACAGGAACAATAAACAGACAGAAAATTGAATAAATTGTGTCCTGAATCAGTTGAAATTCAGCAACTCTCATTTGCTCTTGAGACTTACTTCTGTAATGTAGTTAAGTATTAAATTGCTCATCGTTTTCAGTAATTTATCTAAAATTGTCACTTCCTTGGTAATTTTTTTTTTCATAAATATATTCTTTGAATTTAGCAAAATAGAAAAATTAAGTAAGCAAGGATGCCAGGTCATGTAAATAATTTTTATGGCTCTTACATGCTTAGAATTAGCATTGGCGTTTAGGATTTAAAGCTAACAAGTAGACTAACAGAAGGGAGCTGGGCAGAAAATAGTATGTGTTTTATGATTAATTTGATCTATTAGGAAGGAAAACGTCTATGGATCTGTCAAATTCTAGTCCTGATGAATGCACTGTGACTAATAAATTACTGTAACCTTTTACAATAATAATAAAACAGCCATTATTTTATTTTCATGTGCTATATTTCTTTTAACCCTTCCTTAATGTTCATTAAGTTTACAAGCTCACAGAGAATTGTTATTTGTGGTCAAAAAGTTTTAGAGTATATGTTTTGTAAGGTCTGTTACTGTGATGGCTGTGTTACTAATACCAGCATATCATTGTAGCCTTGCTTTCCTCTATGTAAACAAGGAAAGCAAGGTTGGTTTTTTTCCCCACTTCTTCTTAAGCATTAGGCATAAAGGACGCTTGGTTATGCTCATATTAGATATAAATAGCTAAAAAAATTGATAACCCTTTAATGATGAAAGAGATACCTTTACCAGAAACAGCTTGTTCTGAGCTGGTGTAAATCAGACAGTTTGTTGGCTTGAGGACAGCCGTGCCTTTGACAACAGCAAAGTGATGTTACAGATTTTGACTAGTTCCCAAGTCTGTATGTATTTTCATAAAGTCACGGGAAAAATAATAAAAAAAGAAATAATAGTATTTTTTCTGTCTCATTGGATGCAGATTCAGGTGCATACATTTTTCAGTGTCAGAACATCACTGAGGCATGGATGAAAATGTGACTCTTCGGATGACGCCTCCTCAAATTTCAAGTAGGCAAACCAGCAGTGGGCAAATCGAGTCTATAAGGATGTGTCTGTAACACTGAGGGAGCTCTTCAAAAGGTGCAAATACTATCTTGCACCAACTAACTTTCAATTGCTCTTTTTCTCCCTCTGCCTAGAACTTGAGCTGTCAGCTGGCTTAACAGCTGGTTAAAACAGTAGCTAGGTAGTAGCAGTAGGGAAGAGGTATTAAATCAGGATATTGCAGTCTGTGCATTTAAATGCAGACCTATGTGTCTTTAAACTTGTACTAAGCACTTGCCCTGAGCTATAGTCAATACAAAATGTAATAATTTGACAAAGACACTATAGGTACTATATAGTCTTAGTATTTGGTGATTTAGCTTTCTGACTGGGTTCATGGTTTTATTTATAAAATGGAGTGATCTGGGACTTTTCAGACCAACGATATTCCATCTTCTGCTGGAAGTCTTTAGCTGAGATGTGGGGATGCTCCAGTGAGAATCTCAGGGCATAATCAGTACACCTGCAAGCACAGTTTTTCCTGAAGAACTACTTCTTTTTGTACTGCTGTCCAAACCCAAAACTGCTCACACCAGCTGGCCTGCTATGTATGCTGTTAAGCTTACTTGACAAAAAATAAATACATGTATTTTCTAGGTCTTCTGATCATGTGGTATATTACATTCTAGACCAACAAATAATCTTAACCGTTTCCTAATATGAGTCTGTGGTATATTACATTCTAGACCAACAAATAATCTTAACCGTTTCCTAATATGAGTCTGTCTTTATCCTGTTGAGACTTTTACCAAGTTAATTGAGGTCACTTTCAAGAGTTGTAGAGAAATTATTATACCATTGTTTCAAGTTAACATAGGATGTTCATCATTCTATAGTTCTTTACATTTTAGAATATAGTAGTCACAGAACATAAAAAAGAAGATACATCTCTTACAGATAGACAAGCAATTAATTTTTCTTTTAGGGGAGAAGAAGGTAAAGAGCAATAAAATACATCTGTCAAGATTTTGGAAATTTATATGTTTTTAAAATTGATAGACAAACAATTCAGCTTTGCATTTGTGGTGCCAAAGATATGTCAGCACTTCTGTAATAAAACCAAGGGAGATATAAATCTGCAATAAAAATTCCACCCAGAATGACTTATTTTTATTTAGATTCCTAACTCTAGAGGAACACATATATCACGTAGGAGAAATAAATTTCTATTTCTTGTATCTTATTTAAAATATATATGATGGTTGCATAGCATCTTTTAACTATCATCATAGACAGAGTTTTCAGTATGTGAACACACAACTGTTCAAATGCAAATGCTACAGGGGTAAAGGAGAGAGGGCAGTAAGTTTGTAACGTATAATACCAGGATTTTGAACATTCTGGATGTGAAGGCTTCTGATGATAGATTTTTGGGATAACTTCTTGATATGGTATGGGATGGGTCAAGTAGGAGTGATGCACAGCTGGATCCACCTGTTCACTAATGAGGAAAGAAATGATTGTGCTAAAATGTGATAATTGGTGACAGCTTTGGATTTAATGACCAGGAAATACAGTTCAAGATCCTGAGGAGAGTGAGGAAGGAGAGCCGCAGAGTGCAGATCCTGGTGCACAAGCAAACAGACTTCACCTTATTCAGGAAACTGTAGTTGGGATCCCATGGGGAGCAGCTCTGAAGGGTACATGAAGTCAGGAAACTGTCAGGTCTTTAAGGACAGCATCCTCCAGGCAAAAAAATGGTCCCTCCCTTCAGAGATAAGGCCAAGGTACTCAATGCATTCTTTGCCCTAATCTTCACCAACAAGGTCTCCCAAGCTTACATGCTTAGTGACTCGGTTTGAGGAGAACTACCAGCAGTGGACATGGATCAAGTCAAGGATTACTTGTGAGAAATTGGCCCATACAAGTCCAGGGGACTAGATGGGCTCTATCCAGAGATGTTGAGAAAATGGGTCATACAGTATCTCTTTACAGGATTTTATAAGGACAACCTACATCTGAAAGTAAGCAGAATGACTGATGATGCATATGTGCATGTACAGGTATATAGACACCTCTATGTACACACAGTTTTCCATATACAGAATGATGTCAGTTACTTTACAAATAGAAAGTACCTTCTAGAGGTTTCTTTCTGCCACAATTTTATTTTTATGATTTCTTTATTATATATTCCTGCATGTAATGTCTAACTTTATAAAGCTCTACATTGTAGTTTAATATTTATCATACACTTACTTACGGAATAAATAAACCGATAATCTAAGAACTGCGTATGAATCTGAAGGGGTACAGCAGTATTTTCACAGAAGCATCATCTAATACTGTGTTTTTGCTGATGTTGCTGACTTTAGACAAGATGGCTGGAGTGGAAAAATTACAACAGAAGAGATCATTTAGTATGAAACAACCTAAGGAGACTACAATTTTTCCATTATTGGCAAGCAAATGCATTGTTGTTATTTGAAAGTATTTTGTGTGAGGAAATGGAAGTCCATTCAAATCTCAAGAAGTTGCGGTGGAATTGCAGACAAGATAGCTTAAATGAAAAAATCAATACAAATTTCTGAGGGTCATTCTGAACAGAAATAAACCCTTTTCTTTGTTGGAAACTGCCAAGGAAAAAAATACCATATAGATATATTGTCAGTCTCCGTGATATCCAGCTGACATAAATTTAAAAGCAAACCAGTTTTTAATTCTGGAAACTGATCTTTTGCAACCAAACTTTTGTGGATTTTCTTTCTTGGGGTTTTTTTGCTTGTTTTGTAGCTACACTCCTACTCAATTAGACAAGTTGTAGATTCTTTTGCCTGCCTTAGTGGCACATCTACCTAGCTTATAAACAAGCTAAAAAACTTTTTATATGTAGAAACTTATTCTGGCTAAGGAATAGAATAAATAAAATCAGTTACAAAGCAGGCTCCTTCCTTTGATGCAGATGGGTTAACTAATTTTATTTAGTTAGACTTTAGTCAACACCTCCAAGTTTTTGATGCTTCTGTATTTTAGCCACTCATATTTTTGACAGGCTGAGAGAGTTGAGCTTGTTCAGCCTGAGAAGAGAAGGCTCCAGGCAGACCTTATAGCAGCCTTCCAGTATCTAAAGGAGGCCTACAAGAAAGCTGGAGAGGGACTGTTTACAAGGGCATGCAGTGATAGGACAAGGGGTAATGGCTTTAAACTGAGGGAGGGGAGATTTAGATTAGATGTTAGGAAGAAATTCTTTACTGTGAGTGTGGTGAGGCACAGGAAGAGGTTGCCCAGAGCAGTTGTGGATGCCCCCTCCCTGGCAGTGTTCAAGGCCAGGTTGGATGGGGCTTTGGGCAACCTGGTCTAGTGGAGGGTGTCCTTGCACATGTCGGGGGGGTTGAAACTAGATTTTAGTTATTTTAGGTCTTGTGGGTTGTCATTTGTTTTCTTTAGGAAGACTTTAGGGACACTGAAATTAACACTGCAGAAGTCCTTGGGTTGACAAAACTGAATGAAGCAGAATTAACCCAAATCTGTCAAATTCTAGGGAGCAGGGAGACGAGTAGTTATGGAAGTACCATTAGGCATCTGCCAAACTCAGGTAGGTACCTGAGTAACTCTGGATATGCAGTCCTTCAAGCTTAATATTTTCAGAAGTCGTGTCAGTGTAAGCACTGGTTTTGAAACATTTCTTTAAAGCTCTACCCTATCTGTTACCAGGTGAAAAATTGTACAAAGATAACCTCATTTACAGAGCTTCCTTTAAATGCTAGACATTGGGAAGCACAGATTAATAAAATAATATGTAGCAATACACCATAAAAATAATATCAGAACAACACCTGTAAATAATTCTAAAAGCAGTCGAACATTTTAAAGTATCAGTGAGTTCTTTAATATGAAGAATATATCTATCTTAGATAATTTACAACTGCATAATTGAAGTTTGAAGACTTTATAGTTATCAACAAAAAGTATTAGAATAGTACATTAAATATTGCTGATATTTCCTTGAGTCCATTCTAATATTTTGCAACAACTGCACATTTTTTGTTTTTAATCACCTCATTAAGACATAATGATCTTCTTGCACTGTCATACCAGATAGCCTGTTAATGGGCTGGAATAAAACAGAAAGCTATCAGGGGCATATATTAGGGTTGATTGAGTACTGCATTGCTTCAGTTTTACTGTAGTGTAACTCCACTGAAAGCAATTGAAAGACACAGATAGACAGGTATAGTAATAATGCAGTGGTGAAATGGATCTCTCAACTGTTTTGGTTATTGAAAAGAGTAGAAATGCCTGCAGTAAGGAAAGTGTTTCAGTGCAGTGAATTATACTCCAAGAATTTTCTGTGTGATCAGCACTGTACCTGAGACACTCGATTTGAGAAATAAGCAAGCTTAATACAACTTCTTCAGCATTTGGTCTAAGTTTGACTCTTACAGTTGAATTGCCTGTCATACATTGAATGAAGGTTTAGTCTTCATAGATGTATGGATCATTTTTAAAATTAATCTGACAGATCTCAGAAGACAGGTTATGGAAATATTTCCAGAAGTACATGAAAAGGTGGCAGTCATTTAAGACCCAAGAAAATGTTCTAAAGAAAAGTAATGGCATGAAAGAAGACCAGTGGATCAAAAAACTATAGAAGAGGAGACTGAGGAAGAAAGAGAACAGAGAAAGGCAGTATGAAACAAGTGTCAAAAGGCAAGACTTTTTCATCATGGTGAGGATGGAATGTACATTCATTGGTTAAACACAGATATATTTACAGGTTACTTCTTCTGAATTATGAAGGACACTGTATTTTTGTGTTTAAAAAAATAAAGACATTTCAGGAATACAGCAGTGTAAGAGAGAGGGCAGCATTCAAGGAAAGGTTTTTGTTTCCAGAGAACTGGAGCAGAATTAGTTGCCCTAACCACAGGCAGAAGAGGAGGTTTTGCTGTGAAGAGTTACCACAGCAAAGTGAGAGAGGACCAGGGCAGAGCATCACCTGCTCTTAATAGCACTGTGCTGTCAATATCTCTATCTAGCTCCGTATTCATCTAATCACTGTCATAAAAATTTCAAGCTATACCACCCATGAGTAGCCAGGACCCAGTATTAGACCCTGTCCTGGAACAAAGGAGAAACTCGTATGTCAAATCTGTCATCCATCAAATGCGGACTAGTATCTTGTTTTCTGACAGTTAAATTGTTTACATGATTACACATCTGCAACTGAACCTACTCAAAGTACTCACTGTCTAGGTATGCAGTAAAGGCACCATCTATATGCTCCTACTGCATACTTAAACTTGCTTCAGAGTTCACAAACCAGATATTCCACTCCAGAGCAGCAGAAATCCTTGGACCATACCTAATGCACGTAAGTAACAGAACAGATTTCAGCACACCAGTCACAGTAATTGTTCTGTCCACCATTTATATCATCATGTGGAGATTTCAGCATTTAATCAATAACCGTGGTTGTAAACATGCTTCAGTCAGTAGTAGTGGAAACTCTAACCTTTTAGAGGATTGGCCACTTCTTTGCCACTGGGGTAGAGATAAGATTGTCACGTCAGAGACTCGTCTTCCATCCCTTCTCTTGAAGAAGGGACACAGTGCAACAGGAGTAACAGATTTGTGAGACTGGAAGCAACGTAATCGGCTTTGGCTTTGTGAGATACGTAGCTTTAGTATTCTTCATGAAGTGATAATCCTGACTTCTGTTCCCTGTTCTCAGTGCTATTTATATATTTTATTTAAAGAGTGCTAAAAGTGAAAAGCTAAACTGCATAGTAATGCTGGCCTCCCTTCACCTGTGTTCTCGGGTGAGTGTCCTCATTCATTCAGATGCCATGTCTGAATCATAATGCCTATTTCCTTACCTCTGCAAACTTTGATCTCTTCACTCACAAGGGTACACCTGAACTAAACAGACAGAATGGCATGAGCTTTTTGCTTGGTGGTTAAGGAACCAAGCATGAAGTGATCAAGGAACTGTGGGATATGGGAAACATAAATTAATTCAGGTGGATGGAGACCTAATCATAGTATCCTAGATCTTTGATGATTGTTCCAAGGTATTAACTGTATAAGTTTTCCATATTCAGCTGCAAAGCAGACTAAGCCAGTTGTCCGCACCTAGAGTGGTATTTTTTCAGTTCCTTAGGTAAACAGAGGGTAACAAGCCAAATCTCTTTTAATCCCTTGCCTACAGGTCTGTTGTAGAAACCTAGACTCTGAACAGGACCCTGTCCCCCTGTTGCTAGATCTGCCTATGTTGTACAGTGCAGCAATGTGTAAAGATATTCCACCTGCTCCAGTGCAGCACTGAACGCAGGTTTTCTAGCTCATCTTCCGGAAATTACAAACCTTCAGTAGGTCAGCTCAATGCTTAGGGCAATTAACCCTGCACTTTGCAGAACTGTTCAGTTCTGGTGAACTGATATGCTGACACAGCTTCTTTTGGTTTCAAGGCTGGAACCCTTTTATTCATTGGTAGCCCCTGCATCTATATGTCATTGCATTACACAAGGACAACACGCTCTTAGTGTCTAGGTCTGTGTATTTCTGCTTTGCATCCTGGTTGTGAATCCTGTTTTCAGGCCCTAAGCTCTCCTTATCTAGGTCATTTGCATGCCTACCCTAGATTGTAAATTCCATGTTGGGATCAGGTGCCTTAAAGTTAGGTATGATGATATTCTATGTGTCCTCATTGCGTGGGATCAGGACTTGCAGTATAAATAGAGAAATGAGACAAAATAAATGGGAAAGAGGTGAAACATTGCTGAGAGATCACAAAGCAGGACTGTGACAAAGTGTAGAATCCAGATACCCTAAATCAAGTCCAGGGTCTCAATCAGTACATTGCATCATAATTTGAAAACGTATCTGCCTCTAGACACAGATACAGGAGGTAGCTGCGAACACTGAAGACAATTTTTTTCTCAACATTTAAGTAAAAGGAGTCAGTTTCAGCCCTTAGCTATTCCCTGAAAACCTGAGGAAAGGATTCAACCCTAACTCAAATTAAGCTATAAAGTTATAGAGACATTGTGGGTCTCTGATAATTTCTTAACTGACGCATTTTCCTTGGCTAATGGGATTTTATTAAATGTGATATGTAGCTGTAAGATCACATTTATCTGGGTAATGTTTCTTTATATCTGTATTAGAAGTAAGTAGATAGACCAATGTGTCAAGAATTATAGTGGGAAATAATTGCCTAATGTGATAAAAAGTAACCAACAGTAGCCTATTATGGCCAAAGTAAAAGGCTAGCACACTAGTCATAGCTGTGTAAATCAGTAGAATCATTTCCTAAGAGATTTTGTTACTAAGAATCTACTATATAATAATAATAATGCCATTTCATCCAACATTTTCCCACTAATCAGGGGGTTTCAGTGATAACCCTTTACTGATATGCTCAAGACACAGTTAAGATAGTTAAAATGCAGTTTCCGAAGCAAACCCAGCAGTACAAAACACCCATTTTTTTTATTTTTAACATAAATAATAGTGTATTTTAGTGGTTTGATGAAGTGTTGTGAGCTGCTTTCAGAGTATTGTCTTAGAAATGAAATGCTACAATGCTCAATATGAATTTCCAATCATTTTATGTACATGTGTGATAAGACTTTTTTTAGTTTATTTCCTATTAGTAGATCTAGTGTATAATTTTTCACTTCTACTAGAAACAAACCCCCTTTAAATATTAATTTCTTTTCATTGATATAAATGAATAAATGAATTTCTGTGAACTCTGAAAACATTGTTCTTTTCATTTCTCTATGAAAAAGTCAAAATAATTCATGAATAACACAGTGTTGTTAGGAATTTTGGTTAGTATTGATCATACTTAAAATAAGTGCTTGTGCATTCAACACAGATCATAAAAAATTGCAATCTCCTGTCGTGCTGAGTGCTTTGCTGTTCTAAATATGAATTAATGCTCCAGGCTGCATGTGCTGCATGAATTTTATGAACAGTATGGCTACTTTTTTCTTTCTGTTTTGATATTGATAGTGCATATGAAAAACTGAAATGGAAGGTGGAAAGACCAGAGCTGAAGAGCTTGTTTTGCCATATTTACTTTTCTGCACAATTTGTTTGGAAGTTTGGAGTAATTTAAATTAAAAAAATACAGAAAAATAATGGTAACATTAAAAAAAAAAGTGATCATGCTGAAAAATTTACTGGGTTAGCTAATAGTAAGAGATTTCATATTACCTTAGTGTGCTCATGAAGTAGTTTGATTGCTAAATAGTTCAAAATTTTTTATTATGTAGTTTTTGCTGTTTTCCCAAGCTCATATCAATCTTGACAGCAGAATGTACAAAGTACATGCACATGCTTATGTCCCTGCAGGTCATTAAATTTTTTCTAGGAGTGTCAGTAGTTGATTTGGGTAAATTTGTCTTTTTTTTGTGGAAGTGGTACATTGGTTTTTATAAAATTATGAAGAGTGCACAGCAGTAATATAAGCCATGAGGTTCACCTCTAGCATCAGAGGGTATCTATAATAATATGGTAATTGGTGAAAATAACTTACTTATATTGTAAAGATAAATTAGGAGATATATTAAAACAAATTCAAAGATTAAATCTGCCACAAAAATGTTAAATATTTTATCTTGAGTGGTCAAAATTAACAATTATTTTGCTTTCATTATTTAACAAACTGTTGAGACAGGTCTTTGCTCTCAAGCCTTCTTTAAAGACCTCCTAGGTCTTGGCAATGGATATTTAATTTGCCATCTGAATTTGAAAAATATGAGTTTAGTATCCACTTTAAACATTTCCCAATTTATTTACTATTAAACTCTTTAAATAATTAAATCTATTTTAAAAATTTTCAATTTGCAGCTGTAGTGGAATTCAAAGCATCCCCATTCTGCCATTGAGGGCTTGGCAGAGCCAATGAAACTCTGGAATCTTAGTCACAAACTGCAGGTTTTCTCTTATAAAAGAAACAACGTGAGAAGAAACCAGCGTTGCTTAATCTAACTGCTTAGTATCATCTTTATATTCACCATGTATTAGTGTTATTTGACATTACTTTACACTTCTCTATTCTTTGTGTGCCTTTATGGATTGTAAATTACACTGTAATGTTTATTTATTTGGAGCTTACCTACTACATTAGATTAAGCTTCACCACAGGCTTTGTCCTGTACTTTCAGCCAATATTAAACAACAATTTAAGTCATGTCATAATAAGCTAACAGTTTCACTACAGTCTCAAACAAATACAGGCTTAATATAGTTCCTGAAATAAATGGAAATACTGCCATTAACTTTCACCATTCATCAGATTGTCCCTAATTATTCATCATGAAGTTTGTTAATCACAGAAGCAGGATAGGGTTTAACTGATTTGACCTTGCATACCTGAATGACCGTGGTATCGTGCCTAGATAGTTGGGTGAATCTCTTTGTTTTAATTTTCTGTAGTTGGCATACATAGTCATAGCAACACAGTGGGCCTTTTTCTTTCTCTTTTTTTTCTTTCAGTCTACAAGCAATGGAAAACTCGCATGTAAGTGTGGCTTTGAAAAGAGACATTTAGTGTGTATTTCTTGTATCATTATATGATACTAATAGAAATATACAATATATTTTATGTGAAATACAGAAGAGATTCACAAACATCAAATGTCTTGTAGTAAGGCTATATGCCTAATTAGCATCAGCAACTATTCAGCAATAGTGCAAAAATTAATTACGCTGTTGGTTTCTTACTGTGTTTCTTTTTGAAGCGAATTTGGTAATGCAGCTAACTGCATTGTCTGCCTGACATTGATATTCCACATGCGCAAGGAATAGAAAAAGTATGTATTGATGGAGACCGTAGTATTGTGATTTTCCAACAGCAGAATAAGAATGGATTTGTAGAAGAGGAAATATTTCCTGACTCCTAGTGCTTTAGCTGCAGGCTGATAAATAGTGTGGTTTGGAATCAATTTCAGCATTGATCTGAAAGATAATCCTCTTCACAACAACCACGTCCTGAGGTTTTTACTGTCAGGTGTGAAAATGAATGGCAGGTTCTAAATAAATAAAAAAAAAAGAAAGAGAAAACGGAATGAGGCCTACAGGGAGAGGGGTAGTTATTTGTCTGTCACACATGAGCTAATACACTGCAGACATCTACTTAGAAAAAAAGCGAGCTGTACACGGAAAGGGTATTTATTTTCTTAATTGCCAAAACGATGCTCTGAAATTGAAGAATCAATCATGTTTATTGTTATATGTGGGAAATTAAAAATATACAGTATACGGTAATTTAACTTGCGGCACAAGGAATCCATAGTACACTTCTAATCGATATTCTGTACTTCATGCTAGCTTGGTCATGTAGGGCACTGGGAGGGGAAGAAAAAGCTATGGATGTAGACTCAGCTGTTCAACTTGGAAGGCTTTTATTCTATAAATGCTCCGCAACAAATAAGGATTACAAGAGGTACCTGAGAGAATACATTGGAGTTGGAATGCGTTTAACGCACTAAGAATTTCTGGGAATCAGAAATTAATAGCTTTAGCTTTCCAGTTAAAGTATACCAGAGGAAAGAAAGAAAAGATTTCACTGTCCTATCAAAGGATGAAAAGCTCATCCTATCCCATAGGCCACAGCCAAATGGAGTTAATGCACTCCATTCTATCGAAGCCCTTACTATCTTCATTAAGCTGTCACATGGTCGTAATTGGTTGAAACACAAGGGTGTTTTTGAGTGAAACACAACTGAATTACACTTCCGAGAAGCTGAGCAAATGTTTCCCTGTGGTACAGAGTGTGTCCATACCACAGCCTTCAGCTCCTATTGGAACTTAATGTCCCGTCCTGAACTAGTTTGCTGACATGTGAATTCAGGAACACCTGACTCGTAATTGTAGTTTCACTCCCCTTATCTAAAGTTTCCCAAGATTTTGAAATATTATGTCTCTGCATACAAACAATTTAATTTCTTTCAGACTCAGCAAATAGCATTACAATGTATCAGGTCAAGACAGGTAGTTGATTACAATACATAAATCTGTGTTATATATTATGACATCTTCCTTCTTGCATAATTTTAAGCACTTTAAAAATGAACAGTGATGATGATATTTGAAATGTCATGCAGACATCTGAGTTTGTCCATCACTAATTTGATGTCACATCTGAGATACTGCATCAGCATTCTGCCAACACAGATAGCCAGCGTTGTAGTGGTTGGACTGTCGTTCTCTTTTAAGGCTCTCCTTCTTCCCTGTAAACAGTTTCCAGACAGGGTTGAGATTGTTGCTATGATGTTTTATTATCTTAGGTTTTCAGGAGCTTTTCAGGTATTCTTTTCACGTGTTATTCCACTTTCTAAGATAATTATTTCCATGTGATCCAGCTTTTCTCCAGTCCAATAGAACGTCTACCTGGCAAAAACCTGGCCTCTGTGAAATGAATGGGACTTTTGCCACAGACAAATTAATGGCCAATGATTTCACTACCATTCCTACCTTTAATGAGGATCCATTATGGCAGAGAGGACAAAAGTAGACATGTCTTTCTGATGTGGGTCTCAGTGATTTATTTCAATTTTGGAGAGAACACAAAGCTTGTAGTAGTTGAAGAAGTGGAGACTTCCATAGTTCCTGAGATACATTTCAATAAAGCTAAACATGGTGGATAAAAGCTAGGTAATTATATGTGTTGTTTGTATCCTCAGAAATATTTTGACTTGATCTTTTAATTAATATTTACAGGACACTTTGCAAAAGTCAAAAAGAAAAGGCAAAGTTTGTAACAACGCTACTGACCAATGAAATCTGTCTTTTTGGAAGTGAAACTGGAATATAGAAAACATTTGAGTTGTGCAGAATATGGAGAATAAATAATCCAAGACAAACTGCCAAGCAATTTTTAAGTAGCAAGAAAACAATTACATCTTTGGAATTTGGCCAGGTCAGTAATCCTGGGAATGATTGATATTCTTACAAGTCGCGATGAGTTCTTCTGTGTTTCGTAGTCATCAGGACCTAATTTTCATAACCTCCAGTGGCCGCATGATGCTCTTTCCACTTTGGGAAAATTAGATTTTAAAAATATACAAATAATTTTGCTACTGCTTAATCTTAAAGCCTAACAGAGATTTATTTGATATAGAAGATATCTCTGCAAATGTAGGATCCTTGCATTTGGCTGTAAACAAGAACTATTCCTTATCTACATACCTTACATATGAAATTGGATAATAAGCTGCTGTTTAATAGAGGTATCTGAAGCAAGCAGTTGTTTTCTGTGAGTACATGAGGAAATTTACTGTTCATTAATTCATACTTCTGATCTATGTTGGAAAGTGCTGACTTTCATTGGTGAGTGAAGTTGTTCGTAAGTGCCAAATTTTACTAATCCCACATAAGCCTCTGTGCAAACATCACTAAATCAAAATGTATATTGGCATAAATAAAATAATCTCACTTCAATAGTTACTTTCAAGGTGAAGTATACTGAAACCAATTTTATTGTCACAAATATTAATTAATGGGAAACTATTATGCTTTTGATTTTCAGTTCACTTGACTATAATAGTGAAAAAGCACACAAAAGGAAAGCGAAGATAATTGTAGTTCAAATCATCTAGGAGTAGTGCTGGCAAAAAACCAATTTATTAGCTGCTTAACTTCTGTCTGGGCATGGATGATGATATTGGCTTTTAGATACTGATGCAAGTCTGGATTAATATTGCTGGTTTTATTGATTTAATTAGTCATGCGCACCTTCAATTCCATTAATGTTTTTTATTGGCTGAATCGATAGAAATTATGTTAGTGCTTCAAACCATGAATATCAATTGTGGTAGGCCTTCTGCTAACACTTGAACTTTAGGGATTATATAGAGGAAATTACTTTTTCAGATTTTTAGAAACTTTTCTTTGCTTCTTGAAGGAAATTATTTCATTAATCAATAATTCTCTTCTATGGAGAGAACTGTTTCTGAGTGTAATACGCAGCCTGCTCTTTTGGATCCAAAAAATCTAATTTTTTGGGAGTGTCAACTAATTAAATTTGTGTCTGCATTTTAATAATGTTTAGAAGACGGGAAAAAAAAGAGGTGGTATAGTGGAATGAAAATGTAAGTGAGGAAATAAGAATAATAAGAACAATTGGAAGTGAGATAAAAACTGTGCCTTGGAATGTCATTAGCTCGGATGTACAATAAAAAGTACTTGTTACTTAATATATTTTCATGGACATTAACATTGCATTGTTGATCTATCTGAATCTTTGCCAGTTGCTTGATGAAGATCTTGGTGACTGACAGTGAACAATGGAGATGAAAGTAAAATCAAATTTAGACATGAATATTTAATAAAGACATAATAACATAAGACTGGAATAGTGATTTAAAGTAGAGCAATGTACAACAAGTGCTGAGAAGTTGCTCACGTAAACAAAAATTCCTGGACACTTTTGTACCTGATTCACAGTGCCTCTGGAAGACTTTAAGAAGGATGATTTACATTAAAGAGTGCAACATATTCCTCCGTTATTCACAGGTTTCTTCATTGTGTTCAGGAGGAGCATGAGCAGAGTCTCCAATACGCCCTCCTCTTTGCCATAAGGCTTTAACAAAGCATATTGGAGGCAGATTAGCTAAATAAGGTTCACATGCTTTATACAGTGCTTGCACACAGGCTCATTATATCTCTAAGATAATACGAATAATAGCAATGCAATTAAAATTGAACTGTATCTTTTCTGCTGCACAGGTACACTATTATGAAGGTGGTTTTAAATAGGAAATTGACACAGCCTTTCTTCAGAGCTATTAAAATTATAAGGGTTCCTCTTCATGTTTGGTCCTTGAACTGAATATTTCTAAGACAGCTCTTTTGGTTACAGAACTGAATACATTTGAGACAATCATGTTGTGACTCTCATTCTTTACAAGTTATTTTGCTGTGAGTCTTGGGCAGAACTGTATTGTACAACAGACAGAATTAGACGAACTGATCCCGAGTGGAAGCTCTCTGCAGCAATCATGTAAATGTAAATGAAGAGGCTAACTTAGTCAGTTGATGAAATTATTTCTTCTGCGTCACTCCTTTGGTAGCTTGCTACTAGAAAATGGAACATTTGTCAGAATTGCCTTTAAGAAAGGAAGCAAGATGGAAAGCACCAACCAGTGCTAGCCATTAAAGAGCCCATCACTTTTTTAAATGATGGTTTAAAACTCTAAGAAACTTGTCAAATTTAAACTGTATCTCTATTAATGAAGTTCATTTATACTCTAGGATAAACTGTGACTCTGGCTAGGCGAGGCAACGATGTCTTTGTGACCTTTTCTCTGCCATGTAACACGGCAGTGACAGCTGTTCTCTGAACAGTGGCTTCAAGCCCAGGGGGTCTTTCAGCTTTCCTGGGAGGAAGATCTGTATTCCCTCTCTCCATGTCTCACAAGCTCCCCAAATGGCAGAGGAAAAGTAAGATATATCCTGAAAAGACTGTGTATATTTGCATGAGGTCGAACTGGATGACTTCCAGGGGTCTTTTCCTAATTTATTCTATGGTTAAATGAATTGAGCTTTCATGTCAGGTTGTTATGGCTACTTTAGCAGATGTTTAGCATCTAGTGAATATGGTAATAACTGTGGCTATCACAGTCTTAACTTATAACTCATTTGGATAAAAAGGATGATTTCCAATAATAAAGTATTGGCAAAGAGGAGGAAACAAGGAACATAGCCCATAAAAAAGACCTAAGAAACTATTTTATTGACTATGCTACTTCATTTTCTTAAGTTAACACAGTCTAGCTGATGGCTTGTTGGAATAAAGTCACGGAGTGCTTACCTATTGCTTGCTGCCTTTGGTCTGGAGGAGGTACAAAATACTTGCTTGAGAAGACCAAAAATAGCTGAGCAGTTCCTTTCGCATATTGCTGGTTCCGAGCCTGTAGCTGCTGCTGTATCATAACCCACGAGTACTGCTGCTGCCACTACGGGGACCTGCTGGGCAATTGCAACGCTGGGACCCAGCCCACCTGACTCCCAAGTTAAACCACCTTACAGGTTAACAGGACAGGAGCATAACTTTGGCAATATTAGAAAAAATGAATATGATAAACACAAATGATTTTTAATGTGCGTTGACTATACTGAGTAGAGATTTTATAAGCTTCTGGACAGTTTTGGATTTACATAAGTTAGGTGGAAACTCTGGCTTCACAGTTTTAATTACTGACAGATTACCAGCTGTCTTTGATCTTGATATTATAGCAATACATTCAATAAAAGAGGAGCAAACAAACAAGGTACACTTGATGTTACTCGGAAATATCATTGATTTTTCCTATATTGGCAGCTGGCCTCCTGGACAGGATTCACAGCTTATGAATATGCCAAGGTTGATTTTTTTCACTTCATATGGTTTACTATTTTATTACAACAGAGCAAATAACCTTGGATGTTTCTGTAAAAAAATAAAATATTCATGTAACTGATAAAACTGTTCAGATCTTAGGACTGCAGCTATCAACAGTAGGTTTTCATTTACACATAATACACTTAAACACATTTTTGCAAGACCTAATAACATATTGTACAACTTACAGCATCACCTCCTCCTGTTCCATATTACCAAATCTAATGTAAAAGATGTAAAAATGTAAGATGTGTCTGATGCTGCTCTTATTCTTCCTGTTACATATAACATTCCCTTTCCTTTAACTGCAAATAATTTTTAGAAGACCAGTTTATTCAAAGTAGGACACAATAGGTGGAAACAATATTTCTCCTCAAACATATTTGTGAATTTTTAATAAAGTTTAATGCATCTTTAACAGTCATACCATTAATGTTCTAGAACAATTTCTTATGACTGGTCTGTGTAACTACCACTGGATATTCACAAAAGAAAAAAAAATTATTTTAGCTCCTTGATTTGACTCCAAACACGTCCTTCAAGTCAGTTTGGAGAAATGTTTGTTTCTACAGTTGTGCTTTACCTCCTGTGAATTCTTGTTTGAGAGCCTGTTGCCCCCGGTCTCCTCTTTAGCATTGGTCTCCCTGGCTAGAATGTATTTCCCTTTAGTTACCCAGAATTATACAATCATCAAATGGATCTTGTGCAACAGAACAGAAAAAGTTGGGAGAATAACTCTTAGGAATTATTTCTTACTGACAGCAAATTCTGACAAATACTTGTGAATAAGAATATGTGTTAATTCCTTGACTCACATAAAAGTATGCCTTACTGCTTAAAATGCTGAAAGAATTGTGGCAGACTGTTTTCTAACCCATCCATAGTCACCAAAGACTATTTCATGGCACAGGTGTGATACAGCATCAGTGGTTATGACAGAAATTCCAGTTTTCAAGGCTTTGCTACCATTACTTTTACATTTTCTTGAGATTTTGTGTTTCATTTTTCCATTGCTTTTTTTGTAAACTTTCAGAATATTAAGCCATGTCATTACTGATGACAAACCAGAAACTTTAATAAGTTCGCAGAAGCTTAGTGCCCTTGCTTTATCCCAGTGCGTTCAACTCTGCTTTTTTTCAGTGAGACAAGTCCATCTTTTTCCACTTAGTGAATCCTACTAACTAATCATGTTGCAGAGTTTTGTGGACTTTCTCCTTTCATCCAATACTTATCTATTCCCACCTTTCTCTGAATAACTGCACGGCTAGAGAGAACTCTATAGCACGCCAGTTTCTTATACCCAGGGCTCTGTTCTTTAAAACTGTATGTCTGCTTCGGATCTCTTGGTCAAAATTGGGAGCTCACGAGACCATAACTACCTTCTCTAGCCAGGCAAGTCTACTCTGAACATAAAAGAAAATGAAAAAGCAGCATGTCTCTACTCTGATTCTGAGATCAAAGACACAAAGTTTTTCTTTTGACGTTGCATGTGTTCTGTAATATCATGGCACTGAAGGTGAAAAAGTTCTGTTCTCCCCAAGAGGAAAGAAATCATACCCCAGGATCTTCTCAAGTGGAAAACGTAAACTTAAGGAAAAATAACTACAGATTAGAAAAAGAAAAATGGATTTTTGCTAAATCTAATACTTTGGGTTTCGGAATCATAAAGGTCTGATGACGTACCTCTTACTTTTTCCTATTTTTTTCATTTGAAAAACAGTCTAATTACCTTCTTCTATATGCAGTTTCCTGGTTGTAGTTGCAGTATACTACCCAGTTCTTTAAAAAAAGCCCAAACAAACAGCATTTGCTCTGCAGTCATTTTTTTGTTTGTTTGTTTGTTTTTGTTTTTGAGCGTTATGCTCTCCTGCACCCACAAGTGAACAGGTGTTTGCAATGGTTACCTAGGACATGTGAAAACTGGAATGATCAAGATGAAAAGAAGTAACAAAAGCAAACAAGATAAGAGAATATTATTATTGTAAAAAATTAAGAACGTTTTTCTTCTGATACACACTTGGCTGAAAGTATTCTTATGAAGATGAGCAGCTGTGTGTTCCTAAGCTTAAGATCTAAGCATGAAAAAAGAGATTAGAAAAAGTTGATTAGAAATTTTTCAAGAAGGAAAAGTGTTAGTCTGGGATGAAATTACTCATTCGTTGAGGAAAATGTTGGAAACCCATCTGCTTTCCCAATATTTGAGCTCATGTTACTGAATTTGAGACAATATTATAATTTTTAGTTTTCATGATTTGGAGTGTTTAGAAACAGGTAAATCAAAAATTAAATCTGTGATCTCCATCAGAACTCCTTCTGGGAGCGCTTCTGAGCTTTGAGGGCACTGTGAGTCTGGTCAGGATTCTTCTCCAAGAGCAATACTTTCAAAGAACAATTAGAAAATATCCTTTTTTTATAATGTGTTCCTCTGCCCTTTGGGCATGTTAATTTGTCTGGATTTTTTTTTTTTCTCCCAATGTACTTCAGCATCCTCTGGATATAGATAATTAGGTGATACACTGAAGTGATCTGTAAAAACAGTCTCTCATCTAACTAGCATTATATATATACTGCCACATGCATTCATAGAACAACTTCCATTGACTTCAGTTGCAGGTGTTTCTTTTTTTCTCCCCCCGCCAAATCAGGTCCCAGAATCTAAATTGAGCACTAAAAAAAGAGTAATACAGGATTGCAGACCACCTCGAGAAGTGTTGTGGAAGAACATCTAGAGCACATAGCTCCAGAACAATTTAGTCTAAAGCAGATATCAGATATGGAGTATGTAAGCTTACGTATTTAAAAGTTTAGCAAAGCTGTAAGAAGAGAAGCAGGACAATAAAAAGGAAAGGAAAGTGTTTAGCAGCCCCCATGGCAGGTGTAGTTACTTTGTTTTTTCACTGTTGGCCCATGCTGGGGCTGAACTAAGAGTTTAGGTAAAATCTGACGTGAATTCACTACGCTCTCCACTTCCCTCTCCTCATTCACTGTCCCACCAACATTTGGCATGTTATGTGTCAAACTTCCCACAGTTCAGTAGATTTGAAAGACTCTGGGTCATATGTTCATTAATTGTGGTTTTCTCTCTGGAACCTATAGTGTAATTCGAAATCTACTTAATGTGATGGTAACTATTAAAGCAAGCCATTTGATCACTTAATTCTTGTTATAAAATTGTTACAATTCTAACCTATGCATGCAGAACACTCAAAATTCCTGTTAAATTAATTTAATTAAAGTTTAATTTATGCTTGCAACAGTTTCGAGAGCCTGAAAGCTAAAAGCACATTTCACATTTAAAATATTTTACAAGTTAAAGTGTATCATTTTCTTACTAGAAAAAACACAGTTTAGGTTATATAGAACCTGATAATGTTTTTTAATATAATTTAGGAAATACAAAAATAAAGTAGGCAAAATAATTTTTAAATGCTTACATTTGCAGCAATATTGAATAGCAGACTGCTGTCCTTTGAGTGTGGTGTGGAGAAAAACATTTCTTCATGGTTGGAAGTCAGGAGTTTTGGGACCTTTTCTTGGCTGTGGTGCTGACTTATGTCTTGTAGTTTATATAACTTCGCTGTGCTTCTGCATCAGTTAAATGGGCAAACCTGCACTTAATTAGTATTTGCAAAATCCTTCAGCATCATTTGTGATCTCAATAGAGAACTGTGTTAAGAAAGTCTATTGAGGATGTACTCAGTATTTTTGGAAGTCTGGCCTTTTCAATTATATACCTAGATGACAGATGTCTTTGAACATCAGACATGACTTTTGAATTCAAAGAGCTTTTAAAAATCTGACTAAAATCGATATTTACTGTGTGCATTGCACATAGAAGTAATGTGAGTTGCTAGATATATAAATACATTATTTGAGAAACAGCATTTAAGCATGGAGTTCATTACTGTATCATAACAAATACGTACTAAGCTCTTTCATCCCATACCAGGCAGCCCTTTCATATAAAACCTTTTCCTTAGAAGATGGGGGGAATATGTGAGGTTTTTTTTGTGAACAAAACTTCCTACAGCACTGAAAATTTATGGTTTAGGGCTATAAGTATTTAAGTGCCAAACTGCTATTGCTTCATGTGGAAAACTTAGTGCAGAGTGTACATGAAATTAAGGATTGTAGAAAATGTACTTCCCAGAATAGTAGATTATGTGGAAATACGGAATAAGTTTTTGATTTATTTTTTTTTTCCTGCTCAGCAGCTGAGTGTCCTGTTATGTCAAAATGACACTTTGTACTTGATATTATTTCACCTAGTTTGCAACAACACGGAAAAGTTATTTGTTGTATTCTACTGTATTTAATTTCCATGACTCTCAGTTGGAAATGTGTTTCTCTTTGAAAGACTTGTCTTGGTATTTTTTCTTATGGTTCATGAAATTGAGGGAGTTTGATTGGCATTAACATGATTTGATCTTTACATTAAAAAATAATTCTTTTTGCCTTGACAAGTGTTTTGTTTAGTTTTCAGATGTCATCACAAAGACATTCTAGTGTTTTGAGATCTCGTGTTTCCCATTGGCTTACATTTCCATTGCATGGTACATTTCAGTGTAATCCTGCAATTTTGATAAAGTGCCTATTTGTTCTGCAAATAGAACACTTGCAGGATTAGACTGGATAGCTTCTTTTGAAAAGATTTCTTTTTGAAATACTTAAAGCAAAGAAAATTACTTCATTTTTATCTTTATTGAGACCAACTAAATGTAGATAGAAATTAAGAGTGGAAAGACTGTCAGAAAGATTGGCAAATGCTTTAAAATTGATTTTGTTAGTCACCAGTCTTTAAATTTTCTTTAGAGTATTTTCCCAGTAAAGAGAATGGTAGCCATGCAGGCACTGTCATTGATATAAAATTGAAACAAGTATTTTCACTTTATTTTTGTATGCTCTTTGTCCTTATGAGAACATCCCTTTGTAAATCTTGAGTTAAGGAGATTTCATAAAAGCAAAAGAACTGGACTTGCAAGGGAACAGACTAAGAAAGTACCTGTTTTGCACAAGATGGCACTAACCTTTGAAAAAAACTAATAGAATAATTTTCTTTCTGGTACTGATTGCCCTATAGAAGGCTTGAAATAACTGGAGTGAAGAAAATTAATGTTTGACATAAAAGGCCACATTTCTTGCTATTTTTGATATTCAGAAATCTCATAGCACCTTTTCAAAGGGAAGAAGCATTCATTGTTGTTGCCAGTATTTAAATTATGTCCTTTTAATATTCTTTAGGAGTTTGAGTAACAATACACTGCCTAAAAAGAGATAATTTGCATTGTAATGACAGATATCTCAATAAAAATATATTGGCTTTGCCATATGGACTTCCTTAATGCAAATTAATTTAAGCAGACTTTCTAGAAGTTGGATAGGATGGTGTCTACTTGTCATGAAATGCTACGTGGTAATGTTCCTTTATGCTACTTAAAGGCTGTCGTCTTTCTTTAAAGAGAAAATTGTTACATTTCAGAGTGAACAACAGAGTGGTTTCCATTCTGATTAACAAAGTGCAATTCTTACACCTCAGAAGAAATTCCATCATTACAAAATGAGAGATAAAAGACAATGAAGAACACAAGGAGTCAGATGAAGATAGAAAACAGATAACAAACTGTATATTAATTTCATTATATTGATTCAGTGGTATCCACAGTTTAGAAAGAATAAAAGAAAACTGAAGAAAACACCAAGGAATCAAATAAAGCTTATACAAGCTTTTTCAAAGAAGACACATGTGGGACCAAAGAAGCTAAATTAAAGTAGTCTAGCAGAGAGTTGAGCATATAAAAATCTAAAGAGATAATTATTCATTTTATAAAGTCAAGCAGTAGCCTGAAGCTAAGAAATGAAAGTTTAGGTGAGTTATTAAGAGTAGGCACTTAATATCTGGGCACTTCCTACTGAAAGGAATGGTTCTACTACATAAATGTAGGTACTTAATAGCAAGCTAGGAAAAGACAGTAGGTGCCATATATTGCTGATCCAGGACTTGATCCAGGGCTTATTGCAGTCATCATCTTCCTAGAGGCTGGACTAAATGTGCAGTGTATCAGAGTACATAAAATGCTTCTTTTTACTATGATTAAATAATACATATATAGGGCTGTTATGATTTTATTTATTTAATTTTCTGTAATTTAGATGTAAAATAGAGATCCAGGCAAACATTGCTAAACAGGTCAGCATAGGCCTGAGCCCCATGAAGGTCAAATGCATTCAAATTTAATACCAGCTTAAATGCTTACCTAATTTGGATCTCAGTTTTGCCCACTTCAAAATTTCATCTCTTTACCTATCTCTGCTATCAACTGTGGGTTTCTGTAATATGTCAAATGTATAAAAATATTTGGCATCCAGCATATCTTTAGGTATGAAAGGGAATGAGGATGAGGGAAAAGGAAAGGAGCTGTGCCAATGTTAGCTGATTGTTGAAGTCCAGATGTGACCACAGATCGCAGTATGGAACCTGGTCTCTGGTGACTTAATTAAGATCTATTTACTGGTTTTGTGTGGGGTTTTTCTTTTGTGAGATAACTAATATATGGCAAGTGTCTTGAGATTCAGAAGAAATTGTTTTAGTTTTGCCACAGTTGTGTCATCTCTTGTTTTATTTTGTCCAGGTAGTCTTCATGAACTGCTTGTACAAGTAGGCTTCTGCCCAGTGGAATGCATAGCATCCACCTTCTGCTTGACTTTTTCCTCAGAAAGTAATAATTTCATGCCTTCTGATCTACACACCTTTCAGGTTGCACTAAACTTTCGGAATTATATGCTTTGGTATTTCTACTCCTCTTTGGAATAAATTTGAAAATCGATGAACTCAAAAGTTACTAGAGGGAACAAAGGACAAAAAATTGTTTTAGTTTGTTTCCTGAAGAAATCAAACTAACAACACATTTTTCAGATGTGGTTCAATTATTCCCTTCATATTCCCAGTTCCTTCTTTGTCTTCACAGTCTGGATTTTCTAGTTAATAATACTAACGCAAGGGTACCCATAGTAGCAGTGGCCAGTACTGGTTTTGTAATTTTTCATCATGATTTATAGAATCTACAAGGAAAAAAGGCAGCTCTTTTTTATTGTAAGTGATCTGTGAATATATTAAATCTGCAACTCCAGACCAGCTCTGTTCCTGATCATCGTACAAAATACCTAAACCAACTAATCATAGAACAGTGGTAAAACATGTTTGCATCATCTCCTCTGACAAAAAGTCTATATTTCATGTGTTAAAACTTTTTGTGAACTGCTGAAGTTCAGAAAAAGTTAAGGAAGTTAAATAAATTTCTCTGTATATCAGCAGCTCCATTCTGCTGTCAGTGATGTTGGCTTCTTTCTTTTATTTTTACTTTTCAACAACTTGTGGATAGGTGCAACGGGAAAACAGAATTCCATGTGCAAGAAAGAAACACTTTTTTTCTAGCAAGCTAAGGAAAAAACATGACTATAAAAGAACATCATCCCTGCAAAGGTGAGCAATCTGGTCACCCAAAGGTCCAGAATAGAGAGATGATCAATGTGACAAACAGAGGAAGGTGAAAACCTTCTCCAGAAGATTAATGAATAGAAATGCTACCTACTCAATCAGGCAGCGAAGTAGCAAACTGTAATGATTTAAGAGTTTTATAGTTTCCTTCCCTAATTTTAGGGGATTGTTTACATAATTGATATCTGCTTTGACTTAAATAATGGAATTTTTCTCACAGAGTTCAGAGATCTTGACACATGCAGTGAGGGATAACGCTTGAGAATGGTTTCCCTGTAGAGAGAGAGGCAATAAATAGAGGGATTTTGAGTGACAAAACATTACTGAACCGACATATCAATCTTTGAAATAATTGTTGAAGCTGGCTTTGTGAAGTCCAGACTTTTCTCTGTGGCGATTAGTAACTGTAAAGTGATACAGAGGATATAATGTAAAAAAAAAAAAAAAAAAAAAAAAAAAAAAGAGAGAGAAGTGGAAAAAGAAAATATGTCAATTATACAGTAAGAAAAAAAAGAAATCTGTTCAGAGTTCCATGATCACTGAGCTATATTAACTTATATTAGCATGGTTGATGGGTTTGAGGGGAAGGAGATTGGAGGACAAAGCTATTTGCTTTGTTAAGACTGATGAATTAGTTCAATTACTGCAGCTGGAATTCAGATAGAAAGGCCTTTCACTGCTTCCAGGCTGGTAAATGGGAGAGTGAAGTAATTGAACCACGAGTAATTTCAAATACTGAATGACAGCATGTGAAAAAGACACCAAGTGATGTGTTGGGGTCCCTTATGTAGTCCTTCATACTTCCCCCTTAATACTCGCAAACAATGCAGAAAGTCAAATTCTGCTTTCCTGGTACGTAAGGTTTCCATACTGCTGGACCACGATCTTATTTGTATGCAAATCTATTTATTTTTACAATTTCTCTTCCTGTGTTCTCTGGAGTATTTGTTTCTTTTTATGATGGTACCCAAACACAGCTTTTTGGAGAAGAATTCTCAATACCACTGATAGTTAACTTTTAAGTTGTCTGTTGGAGAAGGTATTTTTATTTCTTGGAAATTGTTTGTTTCAAAGGAGGTAAGTATTTTGTATTCTGAATGATAGCAAGAAGATTAATTTTGGCAATAATGCAGCAGAGCTGGATATCATTAGCTGGAATCATGTGCATAGTATGCACTCATTATACCTACGATAAGTTTTTCCAGATGACTCCCTGAAGACACGTCTGTATGGGAATATTACTTCAGAGTAACTTTAATGCATTCAACTTGTATTACCTGGCAACCACTCGCACCTTTTTAAAAAGTGAGTTATTTTGTGCCCTGGTAAGTAATCTTTGGAACAGCATGCCTCCTATAGTGAATTTGTGTACTTAAGATTTGCTCACAGTCCCCCAGATATCTTTGCACCATGACTGGCATGTCTGTGTATCTATGTGTACTGAGGACAGCTTGACCAGAGAGATGTCACTTCATTCAAATGCTGGCAGTCATGTAAGCATTCATTTTTCAGTACTAGTAAGTTCATATTCCTCTTACAACAACCGGGCCTCATCAGGCCTTCGGTGAAATCCTTTCTGGATCTCTGCACAGCCTGAGAAGTAGACTGTCCTTTTGGAAAACAGCTGTTAAGATAGGAGGTACATTTTTGCCTCAAGAAGGGTCACTGGAATGTAAATGTCCAGAATACAAGGTGCTACACAAGGAAGAACAGCTGTTTCTGGAACTGGAATAAATCGTAACTCAGAGTGAAGGGATGTAATTAAAAAGAATGCTGATTTATTTGTTCCTCTGCTAAGGAATTAGCTTGGTGACATTTTCCTGTAGATCTTCCAGGTGACATAGTTAAATGTTCAGAACACTGGTAAAAAATTACATTACCCAACTACACTTTCTTTGGAAATCAAGCTGAAAGGACTGGCCGTGTGACCAAGCACTGTGTAACCTATGAAAATACTCAAACTTTGGAAATTATACAAAAAAACCCTGTTTAAAGAGTCAATGTGAAACCACAGTGAAGGAAAACTGCATTCATATTTTATGTCGAAAGAACTGAAAGAAAAAAAAAGAAAAGTTGCATAAGCAGTTTTAATGGCTGTTTTTTCCTGAACCATTTAGGTTTGACTGAAATGAGTAGTGAAATGCCCGGTCAGCTGCTGAATGGGAGAACGGACAGGAGAGTCAGGACATCCCCTCTGACAAGTGGAAGGGTGGAACCCCTGGCAATGGACCGAGAACAATTATTTCTTCAGTACACACAGGAAAAGGACTAATCTCCTTCACTGGGACGCCTTATGCTGCGTGAGAACACAGGAACCAGTTATGTTAGCTATAGAGGGCAAAAATCTCCGGTGTGGGTGGCAAGGCTCTGGATCGGGTTGCTCAGAGAGGTTGTCGAATCTCCATCTGTGGACAAAGCCCCGAGCAACCTGCTCGGACTTCGAAGTTAGCCCTGCTTTGAGGTGGGAGTTTCTTTGCAGAGCTACTGACTTGCCCTGTGACCCGTTGTGAGTTGTGGTTATACCCTCAGGTCTTTAGATCTGGGATTTTTATAATAGTAATGCTGAGAGTTATCGGAACAGGGATAGTATTTATTATTTCATTGTGAAACATATACATAGAAGAAAGACACGCATATGTGAGAATATGCCATCTTGTCCCTTATTTCAGCACAAACCGCCTGTTAAAAGTCAATAGCAGAATTACTGGTGTTTTGGCTTGTACAAAGGACTTGATTGTTCAGTATACACATATTTTTTCTTCAAGTTTTTTAGTTATTTTTTCTGACTGTTGAAAAATTTTTTTTTTTTCGTCTAGCCAGGAACAACTCTTAGAAGTGTCACTTGTCTGATTTACACAAGTGTAATGGATAGAAATGCAGTTTCCAGGATGGGGAAAAAGGTCCAACCAAATCAGTGCTTTAGTAGTTATTAGTACTTGACAATTACGTTAACTGTTTCAATTAGACAGAAGTCTTACTAGTGTCCATATCAATAGATTTCATGTCAGATACTGACATGGTGTTGCATTACAACACTTACAGGCTGACTGAGGTGAGTCAGTGCGCACCTTAAAGCTTACTGATTACACCGTAAAAGAAATGCAAAGTAATATTTTAGCAGGTGTCTAGATGTTTGAATTACTGTATTAAGCATTAATTCAGCGTTTGTATTAAAAACCAATGCTAGTTCTCAAAGAATTTATATGTTTGGTCTGATGGAACTGTTTGGAAGATTGAACTGTTCACCATAGCATACAAGAGACCTTTTAAAATAAAAACTATCATATAAATGATAGTTCCACGTAAGCTAAATTTCAGGATATGTAAACTATGGTCTGATTTTGTAATTAAAGAGCTTATCTAGCCTGTAAATATAACACATAAGTATGTACAGCTAACAACACATATTTGTCCTTAATTACAGCATTTCCTGTGTGAATGTTTGACTGTGTATCCTTAATGTTGCAGGGACACCTCATCTAAAGGTTCAGGAAGGGCTCTGCTGGTCTAACCATCCGCTGGGACGTAGATGCTAGCGCTGTGCCTGACCCTGCGCTCCAGGTGATTTAGCTGGAGGCAGAACCAAGGCAGTCAGACCAGTAATGTAGGAAACTGCAGGCGACTCCCTTAGTTTTTCTTAGAAATCTGCCTCTCCTTTTTTTTTTTTTTTT
>VXBL01000732.1:149440-246664 GCA_013400195.1 Aramus guarauna | reverse complement strand
TTTTTTTTTTTTTAAGTAACTTTTACTCTCTAGATTTTTCAGTCTGTGAACAGAGTGCAGAGAAATTCTGTGATTTTGTTTCAAGGCAGTTAGGGCCCCCCCTGTGCTAAGAATAAAACCCGTCAGTGGGAAAGTGCTCCTGGCTTGCAGGGGCGGGAGCTGTGGACCTTGTCAGGCATTTCAGACGGATGTTCCTTCCCACTTGTCTTGGAAAGCAGGTGGCAGTCCTCAACTTCTGCGCGTGTCTGTTCTACTATTGGCCTGATGTGTGAGACATCTGTTTTAAGCACGAGTGGTTTTAGAAGTTGCTCTGCTGACTCGACTTAATTACTGGATCAGCTTAAGTTGCATACTTTGAGAATTATCTTGAATTTTTCTTCACAAAGGAAAATGAAATTCCTTTAAAGAGAAAGGACTTCGTGATAAGTGATAGCGATAAGGCAGTCATAAGAGAAGAGTCATCATTCTGCATCTTGAGATACAATAGAAAGAGTAAATGGTAATGTGGAGAACCATTTCAAATGCATAGATTTCAATACCAGCATAGGACCATTAGCGGGCATCAGGTTTGACCTATTGAACAGAGGTCAAAAAATGCTGCTTGCTAGTTTCTGGTTTGTGCCCAAACCTTCTGTCTGGACTATAGCATCTCTTCAAGAAAGATGTCTGGTCACAACTTAAGTGCTTCAAATCATGGAGTGTCCCTTCTGTACCTGTGTAAATTATTTCAGTGCTCAATTGTCCTTAGCAGGAAAAAAAAAAAAAAAGTCTTATTTCTAATCTCCGTTTATTGGCAGTTAAGTCAATTTTAACCTCTTCATGGATGAAAAAAAAATAGATTGCAGTTTTGTTGTCTAATTATAATGGAGGTTATTTCTAATTTTTAATCATTCACACAGCTCATTCTCTCCATCTTTTTCCAGTATCCGTTTTAAAGCAATGACAGTAGAAATAATTCTGGCATCCTAGCATTGATCTTTCTTATTTTCTATACTGCAGTTATAAAGTGGAAATAGAAGGAGTTATGTTCTCCTGCTGATATGTTCAAGATAGAAATATTAATTCCACACATTGACAGGCTGACTTTAAACTGAACAATTACTCAGAGCTACAGTTGACTGAATGGTATTTTGCCTCCAGTTTCTTATGTAATACTAAATGGCCGCCTAACAAAGAATACTCTGGGGTATGATGATTCCTGATTTGAAGCCATTGGTTAACCAGTTATATATATTGTATAAAATGTAATTTTCTTTTGAATACTCTGTATTGTTAAAATAGATTTATGTAGGATAAATACAGTTTTGTAATGGTGTGTTAAGAAATGGAAAGTAGAGTACCAACTGACAGCGCTTAGCATTAGATTCTCCTGTGCTTATTTTCAGAATTTTATAGCAATATTACTCATTTTAAATCTCTGTTCTGTTAAAGATGAGCCATTCTCCCTAATGATTCAAAAATATTAAGGCTCTCATACTATTATCTTTTTTGCCTTTTTACCAATTCTGAGTCTCAGTAGAAAAGTTGTTTCATTCCTTTTTTTTTTTTTGTCATAAATCTTCTTCAAAGTCTAGCAAAAGATATTTTTAAGATCTGATATATTGCGCATCTTCCTAATATTCATCATGCAGCAGGCTGCAAAATAATGGGTCGAATTTTCCTTTTGCTCCACTGCAAATCTCTTGAACTTCATAGTTTCACATTTCTGCACCTCTCTGAATTTTAATTAATTCTAAAGATTTGTAAAAGAGAAATCTAAGACTTTCACATATAAACACCATCATGCAATTATTCCAGTATGAAATCCTGAATGTTTCTTCTTTATTTAATAATACTGTATTGTATCCATTTCTAGATACCCAATTTTAATTTGACCAGATAGTATTTATGATGATGAGGGCTGCAAGGTCTTAGACGTATGTCTCATTCAAAACAATGTCATTTTGCACTCCGAAATAACGATCACACACTAATTTTGCACCACTTGTGGAGCATCTACCTTAACAACTTTTATCAGGATTGGATCAATTTCTTTCAGGCTTCACCTGAAGACTGATCAGACCACAAGGCTGATGAATGTATCCTTCCAGAATACTGAACTCTTGGTCTCCTTCATGGAAACTCATGTTTCCCACATTGGTTTTAGGGACCTGGAATAAAGATGTGCAACTGAGAGAATGAATCCCTTTATTAATAAAAATAATAGTATGAAAAGACTTACAGAACATGTTTATCTGCTTTTTTTTATTATTTTTTATTTTATTTTATTTCCTCTTATGAGAAGAGAGTTAACACTGTGGATCAGTTTTAAGTGGCTTTAATCTACCAGCCCCACTACTATCCTTTTTCCTCCTGAATTGAGAAGGGTAAATTATCTACAAAATAACGAATACCAGAGGAAAAGCTTGGGTATGAAGGGCAATCTAGTTTGGGTTTGTTTGGGTTTTTTTTCTCCTTGAAATAAATTACAGGTCAAAGGGGGAAAATGGTAGTATATTAATGTGATCACATCTGAAATTTTATTGGATATCTTCTGAGTATGTTGTCCCATGATATTCCTAGGCTTTTGTTGTAAAAACTGACATTCAGAAATTTACATCTCGGAAGCATCAACGTACAGGTTATATCAGTGGAATCAGTGTGTTTTTAATTTACACCTGATTTGTCCAACTCTATGCTCATTTCCCTTTATATACTCCATGTAGAAAGAAACCATATAAATAAAATCTGCAGCGTAGGCCAAAGATGCACTTTTAAGTAATTGGATGTTGCATTAAAATGTCCCTGGGTTTCTTTTTTAGTAATGCTTCTGCTTAGAATTGAGCCGATCTGTCTTCATATTTCCTCTTCTCTACCATTATAATTGATCTGGCAGTTCGCCACACTTAGACCCAGACAGTAATCACTTGGCATAGAAGATATTCTGCCTCCCTAATTTGACTGACAGAATAAATCCTGTTTTTAAACTGCTGTCGTGTGGTTTTTATCAGTAAATAACACACATTTTACTATGGCATGTGTACATTGAGATAGACAGCTATGTCTTTTTAATGTGCCTAGCCAGCAGCGGAGGAGGAGTCATGAAAAGCAATCATGTTTTCATCAGCTCTACTGTACGAGTGCAAGCCTTGAAAGTGATTCTTAGGAAAAGAAAAACCCTAAAGCTTGAAGACATCTGTTAAGTTTTCTTGTAGTGGAAGTTATATGTGTGTTATACTGACTAACAAGCTGAGGAAAATGGGCTTTACACATACAGGCTATTTCCCTATATAAAACATTGCAGATTCTTTTTTTTTTTTTATATATTCCATACTATAATGCAGATGCAATCTCTGAAAAACATTAGTAATTTTGGGAAAAGTATCTGTGCGTGTGTAAATAATTTATCTATTATTAGTGGTAAAGCAGATATTGTGTTCTGTTCAAGTTGCACCCAGTTGTAGTTTGCCTGGGAGAGGGCAAACTATTTGGATGGCATGTGTACTGTTTTCAATTATGTTCAGAGAAATAATTGTTTGGTAACGAATAATCTGCTGTCAATAAACAACAAAGTCCCCACTGCAAACAACATATGCTGACTGGAATCACTGTATGCACAAAGATCTCCTAGAAGCTGAAACTGAGCCTCATTGACACTGTTTGGAAATTAGCACTGAAAAAAAATCAAAAAGAAAGGCAAAACAATTCTTCCATGATGGCATGTGAAACCATCTCATCAGCATCCATTTTGTTTAAAACAAACAGAAATAAGTCATTACAGTAGTAGAAATAAGTATGTTCCAGAAAACAGCAGTTTTCACAGAATATGAAAGATTTGAGTTTGCTAAGAGTACAATATGAAATGAATGGTGGTTGAGTCCCCGTCCCTGGAGGTTTTTAAAAGAAGGATAGATGAGGTACTTGAGGACATGGTTTAGTGGTGGGATGGCAAGGTTAGGTTAGCGGTTGGACTTGATGATCTTAAAGGGCTTTTCCAACCTAGATGATTCTATGATTCTATGATTCTATGAATCCCATCATTCAGGGCATTTTAAAAAAGCCTTCTGAACCTGCTGGAGTCAGAGGGGGCTACTGAATTTACTGGATTTTTGTTATAGTGACTTAAAGCTAGTTTTTCATCCAAGCTATAGTTATCAACCTAAATGCCACACTAAAAAGCCTTAAATTTGTAGCATGTTTATCAACAAAGGCTGGGCCTAAAACTTTATTAAGAATGGTTTCTTTGTCTTGCAAACTTGCGGATTGATCACTCTGGGATGGTTCTGTCTTCTGTACTCACGCGTGTGAGCCTTTTGGTACAGGGGTTCTGCTGGATGTGGCTGCCATGGGGCAGGACCCTTCTCAGAGGTATTTTAGTAACCGAGGCAGATTGCCATAGGAATTTTAAATATCTGAGGAGATAATATGCTGTTTCTCCATTGAATAAAGAACTGCTATAAAAAGCTGGACTGTGGGAAATGGGAGGGAGAGGGAAGTGAGACACATTCATGGTGATTGTATTACTAAGAAATTGGGATGGTGCATTTTGTACCTCTTGGATTTTTTCTAGGAAATGCAACTTTAGTCTCTGTATGGTTTTTGGTTGGTTGGTTGGTTGGTTGGTTTTTAAAGAACAAAAGATTGCTGTATCTGAGCTTAGAAGTTATGAATGTTTGGATATTGCATGCTACTTTGTCAATGATAAATGAGAGGTTCATATAATTATTGAATAAAGAGAGAGAAGACCAAATCATAGATGTTTCCAAGATTCTGAGATAGAGAAGTTCTTTCCCAGTCTAAGGCTGGGTATGATTTGAATTACTTTAGAGTATATGTCTTCAGCCTTACAGTCATTAAGAACAAGACATACTGTTTGGTGAACAAGTGCATGTAATGCTAACAGGAAGGCTACTAGCTTTCCCATTTTACCCATATTCTGTTTTTCTCCCATTAAAATGTGGTTGCTTTGCACTCTGAGACAAGTCTTAGTTATGCATTAAGATCAATGAATTACATAAATTCTTCTTGCAGAGCATCCTATTCTTCAGATGTTGGTGTGCAGCACCTGAGCAGTCAAGTGCACTTGATATGTATCTTGGTCTCTGATAGTCCTGCTGAAGTTGTCAGTGAGCAAAAGAGGATAAAACCAGAATCTCCAGTACGAGGCAGGGTTCTCTACCTTTAGGAGGTCCCTCATGAGATTATTTTCTCACCATTCCCAAACTATCGGACAAATATCAGCTTCCATTTCCAGAGGGAAACAATCAACCAGGACATACCTGTGTTGAGCCAGACCTTCTCCAGTAATTATGAAATTAAAGTTTAGTCTGAGACTAATTAAGTAGTATTTTCCCCTTTTTATCTTCTATCCATTTCTTCTAACAGTTAGGGTAAGGTGGATTGTAAACGTGTAATTTAAATACGCTAAATTGCTGTAGCAAAGAGGTCTGGAGCAAACACCAGAAAATAATCAACTACATTGCCTTACCTAAAACCAGAATCAGTTATATCTAATCATCAAAACAGCCTATAGATATAAATTTGACAGTCTCCTGCAGCTTTGATCCAGCAATCCAAACTGAGATAGGCCGTTTGTTAGACCTTGTATAATTTGAATATCTAGAAATTCAAACACCTAGTTTGGTAGAAAAAAGACAGGAGACCTTCAGTTTATTTTTATAACTTTAGACTTGTATATTTTTTCTAAGGAACCCAAGAATAATTAAATTTCTGAAAGTGTCAGATCTCCAAAATATTACTTAGTCGGTATTTTTAAAATATTACCTTATCTTTTGGGAGTTCTGGGTGATTACACAGGATAGATATAATGATGATATGTGTGGTCTGGCAAATGTCAGAGCAGTACAGCCGTATTATCACAAACAAAGGGCATTGCTTCCATAGCAGCAGTGAGTACTACTGGAAGTTCCTGAGTCCTCTGGGAAACCTTTGTATTCAACTCTTCTGCTATTCCTTTGTATGGTAGTTTTAAATTACTAAAAGAAATACAGCAAATGAACCACTAAGAAAAAATAGCTCTTAATGTGTTTATTTCTTATGTATTGATCATGTTATGCTACTTAATTTGAATACTGCTGGTAAGTATTGATATAGTGCTTTTTGCAGTATTGTCCATAGTTGGCAGCAATGGATAAAAACCTTATCTTTCTCAAAAAAAGAAAAGTTGTAAAATTATTCTCTCAATCTGCAATCATAAAGCTAAAATTTTAGCTTTGCTCAGAAATAATTTCTGTCTGGTTTTGAATGAAAATATTTGAGTCTATTTCTCAGGTTTATGTAATTGTCTTTTAAGGAAATACAGTGAGTAAGACAAATTGATTTGTTAATCAGTTCAAGGTTTGTCATATATCAAATCCTTAATATTTAATCCGAAAAATTTTTTTACTCGGAGAAAATAGCATTTTAAAAGTTGCAAGGTTACTTTTGAGGCATTCAGCTCAGATGATAACCGAGAGCATCATGATGTGAGATTTTTCCTGAGTGCCTTCTGTGTGGATGATTGTATTTACTGTACTATGGAAAAAATGATAATGTTACACACTATTGTATGTCTTTCTTTGCCCTGAAGAAAGACATAATTTATAGTAAAAATTGCAAAAAGATTTCAGAAGCTTTTTAGCTAGAGCTGTTCCTCTTGTATCACATCAAATGTGTTTTCCATGGTGAATTATTATAGCAGGTCATATTTCCACTTCCTCTTTTGGATTTGTGTCTGATGTCACAACCTATAAAGGAAAGCAGGCTACAAAAGACATCTGTGTATAGGGGTTTTTTAAAAAATGCAATTTACAGGAAAAAGAGTTTACCTCTTAAAGTGATTCGCACTAAGAATATTACTTTAATCAAAATAAGCCTTCATTGTAAAACCTGGATAAAAGAAATATATTTTGTTTAGCAGAGGCTGGCTCACATATTTTAGTGTCTTATACTGAAGTACAATTAGAACATAAAAGTAATTGAGAATGAAGACAGAAATGTCCCTTGGTATTGATAACAGAGCTATTTAGGATATGAAAAATAAAGGATATTGACTTAACAGTATTCAAATGCTGCTCCTCTATACAGTAGCATTGAATGAGTAACATATTCTTGTTACAAGAATATCAGTACTAGAGGATGTTCCTAAATATCCTTCATATTGTAGGTTAGACGTATCTCAATACATCTGATGAATACCTTTGCCCAGAAAAATGTTACTTAGCTTGTGTAAGTTTGGGAACTGATGTTGACAATACAATCTTCTGTCTTGTTTAAAATGAGGCTAAGAGCCGCCTATCTAGACTACAACATGCTGCAAATTACATTTCCATCTCCTTCAAACCAGAAGAAAATGTCATTTATGAGGAAACTAACCTAAATCCTGTGGAACAAATATATTATTTACATTCTAATTCTTAAAAGAGTTAATAATAACTTCTAAAAAGAATATGTATTTATTTTTACTTTAAAATAATTTTTTTTTTTTGTAAAATCTATTAGGTATAAAAGAACTAAATGACATTTCTTCTCTCCTGACTAGAGGTGAAAAGTTTATGGTTTTAGAGAAACTGTACGCTCCTGAAAATATATAGAAATATGTATTGAACAACTCTGTATTTATATCTGCCCCTAGATTTTCCCTATAGTCTAGTAGGTTTTGAAGTTGTAGCTGTCAGAAGTCTATATAAAGAAGTGGCTGTATCAATTGTCTTAACTGTCTGTTAACTGCTCTACAGATGGTTTAAATATAGGGGAAAAAAAATCTCATGGGTGTCTACAAATGTATGAAATAGGTGAGCTCTCACATGAGTAAAACCATTTATTAGCAGAGGATGCCATGTGTTTTCCGCAATAAAGATTAGGTGTTTTTGCTGTTTTCACTCGAATTTGCCTGTACGTTCAAAGTTGCTGAGCTGGTAGTTTCTTAGTTTGATGTAGTTCCTCTACAAAGCCATTTGAAACACAAGAGAATCAGGTAGTGGGACTTCTGTTATAAAAGTTGGGTCAGTAATCCTGGCTGCTTGTGCCATCTGGGCAGAAGAAAGGGAGGTGGGAGTGACCAGTCACACTGAGTGTGTGTATACTCTGTGCTATTAACAAAACCCTTCAGTTTTCATAGGGCGAGAAAATTTATCATGAAAACCGCCATAACTAGTGAAATAAAGATAGAATTAAAACCAGGTTGAGGTGGAGCTGGGCAGAGAAGTGAGGATGGGGTCAGAAGAGTGCTCCCCACGGCCATGGCCACGGCAGAGCTCAGGCAAAGCCAAGGTGCCTCAGAGGGCGCGTGGCCAGAGGTAGATGTCCTGCAGCTCTCACACAGATCAGTCTGGGGTTTTTGTGTTATCTTCCCTTACACTGACTGTTTGGCTGGTAACCTGGAGTTCCAGGTTTCCTTTTGCTGATGTGTGCGGCTTATAAAGCCATCTGTACATTAGATATCTGTGGTATCTTTGGGATGGCGTGCTTGAAACTCTTTGTCTGCATCTCTCTGCTGCCGGACATTCTGCTGCTTCTGGAAATCCCATCACATGGCCACAGGCACAGTAATGGGAGCAAAGACTTTTTGAGACATGCAGATACATGGTATTTCTAAGACATGTTTCCTTCTTTTCTGAAAGATTTGGACCTACCTGTACTTATTTACAAATAGTACATCTTGACTGGGCTACCACAGTGCTGTAGTGTCAATCTGCTGGTAATACTGATAGCAGGTGTGTCTACAGGACTTAAGACATGGCCAATATGTCACTTTCCAAACATATGAAGAATATTGCTGGATCTATTTACTGTGAAGTACTGACTTGATCCATCGGCTAGTTTGCTAAACAATTTTCTTTTGGAATATTGCATCTGTTTGAGATAGTAGCTTTGATTGTATGGAAAAGTGCAGAACGTGTCTGAGGGAGAAGTCAAGATATTACAGGTTGTTTGAGGCAAAAAAATTCCAGACACAGAGCAATTCCCCATCAGAGATCTGGGTAAGATATGCCTTCCTTCATTTTTAGGCAAAGCAGATTGTGCATATTTATGCTTAACTTTTTTTTTTTTTTTTTGCTATGTTGTATTACTCTGTTAGAGGAAACAATACTTTGGTGATTTATCACAGTTCCCAAAGAAAGGAAGTGCAGGTGCCAAATCCAGCAGGATGTGCAAATTGAGGAAGTTTGTTCACAAGCCGCTGTAGCCTGTGGAGCTGATTGTGGGATTCAGGGCTTTAAGCCAGAACTGCAACACCAGCAGGTTGACAACAATGAATACCGGAGAGCCAGGATGTAGCTGGCTGTGAATGGCAGGAACTGCCAGCTACGACCCAGGCTTACGCGTCCTTGCATGCCCAGTAGCTCACTATTGTCAGGTGTATTAAAATCAGAAAATATTTGCCAGCTTCAGCAATGTACAGCATCAGTAATCCTAACACCTTTTCTGATTATAAGGCTCATTTCTTTGTACCTCAAATTAAAAACTGCATTCAGTTCTCCTATAATCTTGAAAATAGCAAATACAGATAACTATACAATCATTTACTAGGTTTTCGTCTAATGCCAGACAGACATGGTGTAGCTGACTGTGCAGATCATACTTTGCGATGGTGTTCAGTGTCTGATGGAGTCAGTACAGTGCATGTAGTTTTCTTGGCAGAGTCTAGATATATTATGAAAGAAAGCTTCAGATGTGGTCTGTTTGATCTTGTCCATTTTCTTCTAACTTTATGATAACATTTCTCATCTTGATGTAAAACTGGATTCTTCCATTTATAACACCTGCATTTGTTTTATGCGCCTTATGTATACCTTTGTTTTTTAGCTGGCAAACTGGGAAAATAAGGCATTATTAATGTACTTTGGACAGTTGAAAATGTTCTTAGTAATTCTGGTATTAAAAATCGTTGTTAAACTCAACACTTTCAGAACAAATGATAAGTGATTTCATTTCACCATGTCACACTTTTGTGTACCCCACAGCCAATCTTTCCGTGTGCTTGGAAGACTGAACCAGGGATTTTAGGCACGCAGAGTTTATCAGTAATGGATGTTTTTATATTCTCTTTATTGCTATGTCAACAACATCTGAAAATGTAATTTTCTGTAAGTGTATCTCTTGGAGGGGACTTTTCTTCCCTTCTGTCCAGTCTTTTTGTTTGGTTTGATTACTGACCAGTTTCTCCAAGTACTAGTAAGGGAGTGTAAAATTTTCCTCTTTGGTTCTCATTTGAATGTATTTATGTACACAGAGCATTATATATATTTCTGTTACATATGAATATTTTTATGAATATTTGAATTAAAAACTCCTTAGCTGGATGCGTTATCAGGAAGTTTCTGTCACCAGGACTGTGTCTCTTTTTTCCCAAAGAAAACCCAGACAGTGTGATTGCTCATCACCTAAGCATTATCTGCTCCAAAGTAAAAATCAAGAGATCATGAATCATAAAAAACAGAGCTGAAAGAGACTTCAACATATCAACTAATTCCCTTTCTCCTGCTCTGTCTTTTCAGTTAACTCTACAAATGTGTTTCTTCATTGATGTTTCTTTAATCTCTCGATTGAGATTCCACAGTCACCTGAGTTTATATATTCCAGTAGTATGCCTCTACCCTTGGCATTTCTGTTACTTTTCCCTAATGTCTAACTCAGATCTTTCTTGTTGCAATTAAGCTCCTTCACACCTTGTCTTATAGATCTCCATGGAGAACAGATGAGTCCTATCTCTTTGCAACAGCCTTCCACACACTGCCAAACTCTGTACTAGGCTCTCCAGCAAGCGGAGGCTCAAGAGCAGTGCTCTCCGCTCTTCACTTTCTGCTGTGAAGCAGATCTTCCCTGAGAGGCAGAGGAAAAGATGCCAGAGGATCTTACAGTCTAGTTTACTGGTACATAGACATAATCCATCTGCTGCTGGAAAAAGGAACAACCTGGTGTCACTTAATTTTTCCAATTTTCCAGGTCAAGAGCTCACTTCCTCAGTTAGTTTTCCTACTGTCACTCTCACTCACCACAAAATACATAGCTAAGAATGATGGTTTAAAATTTAAGATGCTGATTGAGTTACTGGGATGCACAGATTCAGTTCTCTTCTTTTCTTATACAGCTTTGGATAAACCATGCTGCCCTAAACTCTGGAAGAGTTGTGGATTCCTAAGGTTTGTTTAAGGAAATATTTGAGTGTTTAATTTAAAAAGAACAAATCAGGAAAACCCTCAGCACCAAACAGCATTTTGCTGTTAAACCTTCATGGTTATCAGCTTTTTTGCCTCTGCATGCGTTCAGATGGGCTGCTCCTTTGGGAGCTCAGGGAGGGCTTTTGTAACCAGTTTTTCTTCCCAGGCTTTTGGGAATCCATGAACTGGTAGATGGTCCCTGTCTATGCCCACTGAAAAAAACCAATCTAATAAACATGCTCTGAGTACATCTTGCCAAGGAGCAGCAAGGGAAAAAAAAAACATATTCAGACTTGCTTAAAATTCTTCGTAAAGCTTCCTTTATGAGTGGCAACTTTGAAAGTTGATTCAAGCCAAGTGATAAAACCTTCCTGACCACCACCTGTGCAGCTAAGCAATGCTAGCGGTGACCCTGGCTCTGTTACCTGGGCAGTATTTTCTGCAGAATGCATTGTTTCTGGGCACAGACAATGATTTATTGCTAACTTCAGGCATACGGGCTAGAGAGGATTGTTTTCTCACCTTCAGAAAACTTCCCCCAATATCTCTCCCCATTTCTCAGTGATCCAACACGGTGTAGATAATGATGCATTACACCGTCTGGCCCTGATGCTCATGTCCATTTCAGAAGTGAGCTATAATTTAGTAAGAAAGGCAAGTGCTCGACTTTCTTAGTACAGATTATGTCTGCTTTCATAGGAACTACAGCAAAATAGAACAGCCTCATTGCAGGGAACGATTACTGTACACATGCTTTAAATCGAATCAGGACTGAAGAGGTTTATTGATTTATTAACAACATGTAATTAACTGGCAGTCAGTGAACTACACTTGCAGGATCAATGTCAGCACACAACAGATAAGCCACAATACGAGACACCTAGAGACTGTAAACATCCTTACAATTCGCTAAACACCCTCTGCCCTTGTTCCCAGGAAGTTCTCATATCACCACACACAAACCCTTCCCACAGCTGGATGCATGCAGCCCGCTGGCCCAGGCAGTGTGGGTTACAAGCACCCCCTTTTCTGTGAGTGCCCGTTCCTATATTTACACGCAACTCCTCTGTGCCTGTGCTGCTCCCTACGACCCGCTGACCAACATGCTGGTGAGAAGCCACCCCCAGAGTCGCAGCTTGTGGCACCCCGTACTGCCAGCCCGCTCGCTGGAGGGCAGGGCACCGATGGCATGTGGTGAGGATGATGCTCCATCAGGCCGAGGTGGACGTTGCAATGGCAGCAGGGCAGCTTCTGGGAATACCAAACCCTGTTTGGCAGCTGCTGATACCAAGGTCTCCACCCAGCCAGAAATTTTCCTGCTTTTTTTATACTTGCAAACTCACTCTTCCTTCTCTCAGAAGTCTCTTGGTAAGCCTTGGCTACCGTTTGATCCAGCTGGTGGTCACCTTAAGCAAAATGTCACTCCTAATTTCCTCAGCATTATCAGGTTTGGGGCAAACACCATCCCAGCAGAGGCGGTTGTAGAAACTCTATTCACACACTCTGGCTACACTCACACTCTTCTCGCATCACCTGCTGTTATCCAGGTCGTGTTAACAAGAGCAGACTGTACAGATTGCCCCATACCATTTCCTTAAAATGTTGGTGCAAATGTGTACTTCATTTCACGGAAATAAATCTGGGGCAAAATGTGTAGAATCATACAGCGGCCAAATAATCACTATATAAATATAGGACTGGCAGATAAGGATTGAAAGGCATAGAATAATCATTCCCAGATGATAATACTGGCCTCTTGGCTACAGAATATAACATTTCCTACAATGGGTTTGTTTATTAATACCTTCCCGGGATTTCAAAGTACGTCTATAACTGAATACATCTGTGGCCTGATGCATGTTTGATTTGATGAGCTCTTGGATGTTGGTCTATTTGAATGCTGAAGATAGATTTGCTCACCCACAGTATCTGTAGGTACAAGAATATATCCCGTAGTTCTTCATGCAAGAATGTCCCATGATGAATGAGGACATACAAGAATCATGAGGTTGTGGCAGTGTGAGCATTCAAATAAACAGATTTTTCTGAGTATTTTTCTTCCCTGTTACATTAACCCAGCCTGGTTAGTGGCTACCTCTTTAAGGAATCTAAGCAGTATAATGTACTGATGAGTTATGAATGGCTGAGTTACGCTGTTCCACTAAATGTTCCCATTTCAGGCTTCACGTTTCAGTGTGCTGTCTTGTCAAGGCTTGGTGACCGCGTGTATCACCACACTCCTAAAAGATTCTGTATTTCCTCTTCATGAATACTTTGGGGTGGTGGGGGGGAGGAGGGGAGGTAGAAAAATTACAACTACCTAATGATCAGTAGTAGGTTCTCTCCTGTGATTTTTATAGGGTAGCTCGATAAGTTAAAATATTAGGGCATAGTTAATGCAGAGATTGTCACTTGAAATAAAGACCAGGGAGCTATGTAGTTTTTGCATGGAGTATTTCAGCGTGCTGTGCAGAAGTAAAAGGAAACATTGAAATTCCTCCTTAGGCACCCTTCTTAGTATCAGCTTAATTGAAATCACAAAGGACATGTAGAGCTTTTACTGGACTCTAACTAACTCGTCATGGTAATGAACATAATTATTGTGGCTTTTTTTTTTTTTAACCTGCTGCAAACTGTGATCATTGAGCTTTGTCTCACATCATTCATCTGTATTAGTAGCATGCACAGTACTACATCAGCAGGAGTGCGGAAAGAAAAATGTGTAGTTACTTTTTTCAAATTCAGATACGGGGATCTTTCAGATGTTTATTATTATTTTTGTATAATTTCTTAAATTTACAGTTAGTAGATTATGGTTGGATGCTATAGTCTTTATTTTACTTAGAAAGAAAATTGTGCTTTTTTTCCAAATGAGATCTTCTGGTATGCACAAAGTCTCGGATTTTCAGTTTTCCTGTTTTATGTTCCATTGACTTTAGATTGTGAACTCTTTATGACAGAGACTATTTCCTTTTATGTTTATACAGTGCTTCCCATAATGGGAATCCAGTCCTAACTGGTAGCATCTAGGGAAAGTACCATTCTTGAAGGGTTATGAAATTTATGACATACCATTTTCCCATCTGAAAATGGTAAGGTTTGAGATAAGCAGAATTAATACAAATTGTTTGCTTAATAAAGACAAGAGAAATACATTTCCAAGGATATCTTACCTTCATGACTGTGGATTTGAAAAATGAATAATAGATGTGAGGTAGGCCCTTTTTATTGCCTACCTAATACCTCCAACATAAAACTGTAATTGAGCATAAAAACATAAATTCTCCGAGCACAAAATATTTCTTATTAAGATAAACCTGTCAGTATGATGATACAAGCAATAACCTTGGATTACAAGAATGTGGGCTAGAAATCTTTATAAGTAATCTCACAAAAGTACTCCCTTATTGACTCATATTTTAAGAATCAATTGCTTCAGATTTTCATTGGATTGAGAAATTGGTTGAGAAAGCCAGAATAAAAGGTATATAAAATACTAATATCCTTATTTCTGCTTTCCCAAAACTTCAATCATGCAGTTTTAGCACAGGAATGACTACTGTGATTTGCTCTTTTTTTTTTTTTTTCTTTTTCATAGCACTCATGTGCATCCAAGTGCACCTGAAAAGAAGCTGAAAAAGAAAAAAATAGGGCTCAGCCCAATGGCAGAATTGCATCTGAAATTCTGCATTTGTAAGTACAGTACTCTTTATGGTCTCTGCAATCTGCATTGTAATTTACAATTTAGGATATTAGCACCGTACATTTAAAAGTAAAAATCTGGTTCCATCATCATATATTCATCATTTATTTTTCTGAATGAAACCAGAGCTGGTTCACTATTTTTTATATACCCTGTGTTACAGATAGACAAGGGGAATAATGTGCATAGTAAGAGGCTATTGAGGAAAAGGTGGACTCAAGGTCTGTCTCTCCTGGTGCTTGTAGTTCTGCATAATGACAGTTCGATAAGTCCGATATAACATAGCAAGAATAGAGACGCTCTGTTTGTTGGCCCATATTTTTGTGTTACTGTATGTGTGCTTATGTTTTTATTGCCTACCTCTTGAAGGCAAAAATAGAATTTGCTTTTCACAAAATAGGCAGAACTGTAGCAATTATGTGTAAAACCAGAAAAGGAATACTTTAAGTTTCAAATTATTACTGAAACATTTCAATTAATATGTGATTTCATGAAAGTTGAATTTTTAAGCACCTAAATTTATAGCTGGATTTGATTTGAAAGTGTCCCTTAGTGAAATGGAAATCATTAGCCAGGAAGTATGTAATGCAATTAAAATCAAAGAAGGGTTTCAACACTTTCGATTGGAAAGATTCAGTTTGTGTTAGAGACAGAATGTTTAGACTCTTGATCTTTTTTGTGGTGAGTTTAGTTGGTTGAAAATAAAAGAAAAACTGCCTCCTGGCCCACTCCCCACTTATATCCAGAGCATGATGTCATACGGTATGGAACCTTTGGCCAGTTTGGGTCAGCTGTCCTGGCTGTGTCCCCTCCCAGCTTCTTGGGCATCCCCCACCTTCTCAGGGCAGTACGAGAAGCTGAAAAGTCCTTGGCTGCTTGGCGACAACTAAAACATCAGTGTGTTATCGACATTATTCTTGTCCTAAACCCAAAACACAGCACTATACCAGCTACTAGAGGGAAAATTAACTCTATCCCTGCCAAAACCAGGACAGTTTAATTCCCTATTCAGCAACTCAGTGCCAGTAACAATTTAAATCTAGAAAGGACAAAATTCTGTGTTACTTTGTAGGGAAGGACTTGTAATAGGTGGTAACTGGGTAATTAGAGTGCAGGTTCTTCTGGATAGCAACGGTTCCTTACATTTGTTTTTGTTTAATGTTAAACACAACAAGTTCCTGTTCATGCAACAAAATTAAAGGAGTTCAGCTAAAATCCTCTTTAACTCTGTATCTATTAAAGTCAGCGGTCATTTTGCTACAGATGGCAGTGATGAGAAGAATAAATCCTCACTTGTAGAGCACAAGCCAGTAATGTTTACAAAAGATTCTGTAAAAAGTTTTTATTGTTTTCTTTAAATATAAATATGGCTAATGAAAGAGAAACAATCAAAGTGGAGAGAAATGAAATTCTGACAGGATAGGGGGTCATGAAGATGATAGTACCAAAGTTTCTCACAGTCCCACAGCACCATTTACTGCATTTTTCTTAAATAGAAATGATCTTTCTAAAACCAGTTAAAAATAAAAGAAAGATTTGTCCTAGATTTTTCTACCGGTATGTCACTGAAAGTTTACATTATAAGCTGAAAATAGTTTGCTAAGTAGTCAGAATTTAAGAGCAATTTAGATTAAAAGTTTGCATGCTCATTTGTGCAATGCCTCTGGTATTTTAGCAGTATAAAAAGATTTTCTTGGCTTCAAACCATTGGATCAGGGTTATTTTGACATCCTTAATCTCTCTTTAAGAGCATTAGATATTTTTCTATTTAAAAATCTGAGTGGTAAAAGGTAGAAAGAAGTAATTTTCTAGAAATAGTGCTTTTTAAAAAGTTATGTCAGCAAACACTGGAGATAAAAGAAATGACTGAATTCTAAGCTACTGGTGCCAGAGATAGTACAGGCGTACAGAGTTTGCAAGGTCTGAGGATGTGATTTTGAATAAAATGTATAGCCTTGAGCTGACCAGTCTACATGCTCACATATGTGCAAGGAAGTCAGCCCCAAGCTAAGAATCCTCATTTCAGGGTAAGACGATTCCAGAGGAAATAGTCTTTGGGGTCTGCAGCACATTAACGAACAACTAAATCCACAATCCACTCGGTAGTAGTATTGTCTATTCCTGGTGCAAGAATACTGCTGCCAGCGCGGGAACTGTTCTTCAGCTGTGTGACTTTTTAGGCCAGTGACTCATATGTTAATGAGTTAATTATTAATAGGTATTCCATTGAATAAATAAATGAACCTTTTGGAATTTTAGCAGGAGTTAAAGGTGCTTTCAGTTCCACCATAAAGCTACTGGTAGCACTGAGGTGCACAGTAGATGAGTGATGATGAGAGATAAAAATCACAGTTTATAAAAACTTCAAACACTGACATTGGTGAGGGGAGCAAGTATACTAGTTACATAGCTGTAGTAGATCTGTTCTACAAGGTGATCTGGCTGGTACATTAACATTCCCTAAGCTGACCAGGATCTGTTGAAATAAAAATTAATGCAAGGTCATACGCCCATGAAACAAAGATTATGCCACTTTTACAGGATGGTTGTTTGGAAAACAGTCGAACCTAAGGGTGATAAAGGACGCTGTTCAACTGAACATGAGCTCTGGTGTGATGTGGTGGCTAATAGAGCAAAGGTAATTCTTGTACACAAGCAGAGAACCATCACTTGTAATTGCACCTATATACGACATTTATGAGAGCATTTTTGGGATGCTATGCCCATTTCTGATGTCCATATTTAGAGGAGAATGCTGATAATTTGGAAAGGACTTCAAGAGCAATGCAAGATCTGGGAAACCTGTCCTATTGTGGTAGGGTAAAGACAACAAATCAGATTATTTTGTCAAAAAGACAGTTCCTCAAATATAGTCTGCAAGTACTAACATGAAAAGAAGTTACCTTATACAGGGTTTTAAAATCTAGCAGGCATACAGGGTAGAATGCATGGAGACTAAGGCTAGACAGATTAAAGCGAGACAAAATTAGGCTAAAACTAAGGTCCATATTTTTACAATGAAATTAACAAACCACTTTTGCAGCTTGCTTAGAGGTATGATGAGTTCTCAACTATGCAGAAATTAGCTGTCTTTCTGTTGCATGTGTTGTGTCTCAATCTAAAGTTATTAGAAGCATATAGAAATCATTTGGTAAAATTGTATTGCTTATGCTTCATGGAAGGAGGCAACACACGATAACACTTCCATGCCTTAAATCTGTAAGTAAAATTCTGGCAGTGTGGAACACGGTGAGGCCAAGATTTTACCTATGAATTGCTGAGAAAAAAATCCATGATAGGCCTATGAGAAAATCAAGATACTCTCCAAGGTTTTGTTGGTCCTGCCACTGCACTGCTACAGCGATATACCAATCTTGCTATCATATGTGAAGTAGCAGAGGTGACTACGCTTGAGAAGATTAAACTGCCCCATGTGAGCAGCCTGCCAAAAGAACTAGTTAGGACATTCTCCTGTAAGTTGTGCAGCATGTATATGTCTTTAAATGTGATGCTAGTAAAAACCTCATATTTAACACTCCAGTATCTTGCAGACACCAAAATGACATGACGGCCGTTTCCTGGAATAGCTCACTCGATAAATTGTAGGATCTCACTGCCTTTTTGTGATTAATTACTGCATGTATTTCAGCCGTGTGTGCATAATAAGCCACCAGTTTATAGCAGAATCTTCTACTATTCCTTAAACACTGTCGTGTTTCATCTTCTGTGGTTTCAGATTCCTAGATTATCCAGCTCTTCTTTAATCCTACGCTATACTGATGATGCCTTTCACATTTGGAAAGTACAAATGAACAACTTTAAATATCTAAAAAAGTAAAAGTCAAAGAATTAAGGAGCTATTAATCCCAAAGCCAAACCTTATGGAAATCTATTAATACAATTGATTTTATTGATAAAATAAAACTCATTGTTTTCTCCTTTTTAGCTTTTAAGGTCTTACACTGGAGAGAGTAATACAAGTTCTACACTTTGATTGCCATGTGTTAGCTCCACTGAACTCCAGACCAATTTAATCTTCATTTTCCAATCTTAAAAGAAAAAGCAGACAAAAACTGTTTCGTAGAAAGATACATATTTAGCTCAGCACAGAGCTTTACAACTTTGTAAACTTACATTGCTTTTTATCTCATTTTTCATTTACCATTATGGGTTTAATTACACTTCCCTTCAAAATTTCTTCTAAAGCCTTTCAGCTATTAAGGTAAGATTAATGAGCCTGTAATTGCCAAGATCACTTTTATCAGTTTCTTAAATATACACATGGCACTTGCTACTCTCCATTTATATGCTATTTTATTAGCAATACTTTTTGGATTTATGTTTTCATGTTCTAGTTTTCCCGAGATTGGAAATGATCCAGTCATACTGGGATATTAAAATCTGGCTGGTGTTTCATGCTGATATGTTATATTCTGTACACTCATTTCCATTAGCCTTCTGTGTTTGCTCCCATGTTTTTGATTATTATTTTTACTGATGTATCAGATAATATAAACCAGAAGACCAAAGGAAAGGCCTATTTATTATGAAGAATGCTGGTAAATACTCACCTGGCATACAGGTATCATTCTGGGAATTCATATTCAAGAAAGACTGATGGAAAATGAAGCAAGAAAATAGCGCCTTTTTGGCATTTCAGGGCTGCTAACTATGACTGAAGCAGATCCAGTTCAACTGTCTGGCACCTTTGGGAAGATGCGAATACCTAAGTTAAGATGCATTCATTTCGGCACCTGCAGGAGTGCGTGGCTGGCTGTGCTCCCGTTCCTATCACTGGGCATCCAGGCTTTACCGACTGGGCAGTGTTGAGGGTTGAGAGGAGCAGAGAGGAGATAGCGACTTTTACCCCCAAAGTGGGCACCTAGGACATGATTCTGTTTCCCACACACTGTCATGTTGTGCCATTCAAGATCGTCTCCTCTTTCTTACCTGGCCTCCGGGTGTCGGCACCTGGTGAAGTGAATAGTCTTCCATGTACTATGTGCCCTATCTGCACACTTCACGTGCGTGGCTTGGATATCATGGTGCATCTCAAATGACACAGGGTACCTACTCTAAAGGAAAGGAAGAAAATTTCAATCAATAGCATTACTGTACGTCTGAGCATATGCCGTGGTACTAGGAGATGTCCGTCTCTAGCCTGTCTGCAGTCTACAGACGTTATGGCCTATGCGTTTCTGTTCTGTAAAGGTCTCCAAAAGTAGTGGATATGCTTGACGGCAACTGTGACATGTAGGTTTCTTCTTAAGCTTCCCTAGCTATTGCTGAGAACTGAACAAGGTCTACCCGAGATATAAGATAATATAAGCTGTCTAAAGAGCAAAAAGAAGGGAAGGACAGGGTTAAATACTTTCTTATGTCTGGAGAAGGAAAGTGTGAAAAGGAAGACCAGACTAATATTTTCAGCATGCTTTTTTTAGTAGCTATATTCCTTACATATTAGACACATTAATTAATTCTCACTATTTTTATTTTCTCAATAATTGATTAATTCCATAATTGATTCATTGCATATGTACTTATTGACATAACTTGTTCACTTCATTACTGATTATCTATATTATTGATTCATAATACTTTATTTCTCTCCATATTTACTTCTTATATTACTTGATTCATCATATAATTACTTCACAGCTTAATTGAATCGTTGCACTATCGAGCAATTCCACAGTAATTGCTTTCAAGATAATTGATTGCTTGTCAGCGTGACCAATCATAACTCACCTGTCATTCTTTACAGTACACTTTGTATTTCCTCTTTCCTCCTTCTGAGAACTGTCCTTTTGTCCTCCTCTCTCTGTGGTTTCCATTAACTCTACATATCCCTCTTTTCAGTATCCATGAATTAGTTCCTCATCTCTTTCCCATTTGGTTAGTTATGTCCTTGAGCATGAGCTTGATTTCCAGTTTTCCCACTCCAGCTACATCCCCTTCTGTTGGACATTTGCTCTTTCCAGCTTCCTGATCACAATATAATGCTAGAATCTTAAAAGAAACAATTTTGGTCATTTCTCAGAGCCTCCAAGTGATTTTTCTTACCTTCCATCTGGTTTTGATTTTTGTTGATCATATTAACCTAGTGAAAAATCTAATTGTTCATTAGCTTTAAGACCTCTGAGTCCTTTTATTTATCTTGTAATCACTTCTTTGCTTCTTTGCTTTATATTCTCACTTCCATTTGTGGTGATAAAAGAGTCCGTCAGTACCTCTTTCTTCCATTTGCACTTTGTGTTTTGGTGATCATATCCATTTCTGATTTCAAATGCCAGCTTTCTACTTGCCATTAAATCTGCCATTTGGCCCTGATCCGTTGGAGGCACCCAAAGGAAGCTGTGAACTCATGAGAAGCCCACAATGGAGCAAGTTCCTGGCAGGACCTGTGATCCCATGGAGAGAGGAGCCCACATCAGAGCAGGTTTGCTGGCAGGACTTGTGACCCTGTGGGGGACCCACACTGCAGCAGTCTGCTCCTGAAGGTCTGCACCCCATGTAAGGGACCCATGCTGGAGCAGTTCATGAAGAACTGCAGCACAGGGGAAGGACTCACGTTGGAAAAGTTGGTGGAGGACTGTCTCCCATGGGAAGGACCCCACACTGGAGCAGGGGAAGAGTGTGAGGAGTCCTCTCCCTGAGGAGGCAGGAGTGGCAGAGACAACGTGTGATGAACTGACCACAACCCCCATTCCCTGTCCCCCTGTGCCACTGGAGGGCGGAGGAGGTAGAGAAATCGGGAGTGAAGTTGAGCCTGGGAAGATGGGAGGGGTGGAGGGAGGTGTTTTTAAGATTTGGGTTTATTTCTCATTACCCTACTCTGATTTGATTGGTGATAAATTAAATTAATTTTCCTGAGTCAAGTCTGTTTTGCCCGTGACAGTAATTGGTGAGTGATCTTTCCCTGAGTGATCTCGACCCACGAGCCTTTTGTTATATTTTCTCTCCCCTGTCCAGTTGAGGAGGGGAGTGACAGAGCAGCTTTGGTGGGCCACCTGCCATCCAGCCTGGGTCAGCCCACCACAGCTGATTATCCTGGATCACATCAAGGTCAATCTGTATCAGATTCTTATCTCCAATGGTAGCTTGTAGGCATAATAAGGAAAACACTATAAGAAAAAAAAAGTGCAGAATGATACTTTTGCTAATTTCCCCTCCCCTATTGCAGCAATCCTCTATTTACAGACTTCCATGAGATGCATCTCCGAATTTGTCTCTTACAATGTGAAAAGTTACAGTCAGTTTAATTTCTCCCTCTATAGAGAAACCTCTTATTATTCTTATCACCATTTTCAGTGGCTTTTCTTATTTTACCTTATGGAATGGAGAAATCAAGATTTTATGCAGCTGCTGAAATTATGGAAGAATACTATAATGATACAGTAGCAAAATGAAGTTTTTTGTTGTGTTCTTTATACCCTTTTAAAAAAATATTACATTTAATTTCTGTTTTTAACTACCATTAATTTGATGTTTCCAAATAACTACCTATGATCTCTGTCCTCAGGGATAACATCTACTGTGGATCCCATTGTTCACATTTATACATATATTTTCCAGGTGTGTTACATGCTTTATTAACATCTTATCAACCAATCTCTAAATATTGTTATTTTAGTAAATTGGGTTTAGTTTTATGTCGGACAATTTTATGTTGTAAACAAACTTTGTCATCTTACTTTTCAACTGTTTTCCTGTTCATTTATGACTATCATGAACAAGAGAGAGTCTAGCACAAACTACTATGGGATACTACTGGTAGTCTCCATGTGTTATGAAAACTGGTTATTCATTTGTGTCCCTTGCTTCTTATTTTTAATTCAGTCAATAATCCATGAAAGAGCATTTTTCTTTATCAAATGTTTAGTTTCTTTAAGAGTTTCTTATAAGGGATATTGTGAAAAGTTCAGTTAATCCAAATGCTTGTTTTTGACCAGATTACTCTTCTTTCTCATGGTCATCCTTTCCATAGTGAAGGACATCTTTTTAAAACTGCCTTCCACCAAAACTCTGTGGACTCTTCTTCATTGTACCAGGAGACCTGTATCTCCCTTATGTTCTCCTGTTCCCTCATATTCTGCCACTGATTGAAATTCATGGATACATTTGGCCTGAGCCTGACTTAAATTTTGGCTTGTAGCTGGTAGTTGGTAGGCTTGCAATTACATATTTAATCTTCATCAGAAGTCTTGCAAGAGTACTGCCAGTTAAGGTTATTTCTTAGTATTTTCTCCTCATATTTTCCATTGATACTTCAGTTTGATGAAGTTCCTTGGACTTCTTTCCAAAAATAAATCTACTTAAGCTTTTGTATAATGAACATGGGGTACAAATTACCCTGAGATCTGGGCTTTCTTCTGTAATAGCTGTATCTTTCCTAGGAGGTTCTGTTACACTTTTATTATTCTATGACTGTATAGACTTTATAGCAAGTTTCTTCCCTAAGATGTATTTGAAAGAGATTTTTACTGAATTTTATATCTTTTGCAAGTAATTTCTCAAATTCTTGTTGAGCTGCATTTATAACTTTAGATACAATTTATGGGAGCACATTCTTTACTATTTTCCGCACATGATCAAACATCCTTGTTTTAAAGGAATGTTATTAATTCAAATAACCTTATATTTTTCCATTTGAATTTTTTCACACTTGATAGTCATGATTAAAGTTTTTGTGAAAACTGGTATACGTTTACTCTGAGCTTTTAATCTCAGTCTTTGAACACTTACTCCACTGATGCCGGTGTTTCACTTGCTTAGCTTCTCCTTTTAATCTCCTTTAAAAAAAATCTTAATTTTCCTATAGCTCTTTGGATTTCTTATGTTTATTATGTGATAGTAAAGGCTGGTTTTGTTTAGTTTTAGTGCATTGTCATCACAGTTTATGTTTTAACCAGGAGTCCTGTGCACTCAGGATTAGAAATGGTCACTAAAGGTATCTAAAACTTCAGGCATCATAGTCCTCCCTGATGTGAGACTATGTTCACTAAGAGGATTTTCCCATTAATGTGTGTTTTCTGCTCTTGCATCTCAATGACCTTTTTTTACAAATTCAGTCACTGTTGTTATGTTAGCTGACTGATAGAGTAGTCCTCAAACTATATTCTTCCTTTTTTAGCCACTCACTTTCAACCTCTAGAAATTCTGTGGTACACGTTCATTCAATTAACTTCGTTAGTCTCAAGACTTCCTTGAGCATTCGTTACCAGTTCTTCACAGACGCATCTTGTGGTTCATTTTAACATAACTCATTCCTGGGTATCACAAAGTCTCCTGCTGACTACCTTCCAATTGTGCCAGATGTGCCTGTTCAGTTAATATTGTCAATTAGAGCCAAGCATTCCATTTTATTTCTTTATCTTTTTGGTGGCTGACTAGAAACACACTAATTTTTGATCTTGGTCTGCTCAGCTGTTTTAACTCATACTTAAACTGAACTCTAGTTGGTGGGATTGTTCTTCACTATTTAATGCCTGAATGTTGCTAGCTTTTCTGTCTGCTCTTTTTCTGAAGACGTTTTATTGCCCTTTGCCCTGAAAGATGTGTCATTCCAAACTTGGTTCTTCTGTACCAGTCTGTGTTCCCCAATTATTAGTTTATAACACTCTTCTCTCCTCTGGTATACTTGAGTTCCAGCAACTCAGTTTCCTTTTTGATTTAGCTGAAGTCCATCCTTTCCATATCTGCTCTTTATATTCTAGAAGTTCTACAATTCATAATAATTATAAACCTGCATCACTTACTCAGCTGTGAGTTCTGACTTACAGGATGCAGGCATCTCAGAAAATGCTACCATGATCTCTGGTCTCTTAGAGAACAGCTTAAATTTTACCTCTGTCCCTTTTCTGCTGTAAGAGATGGTCTATATTTCATTGCTTTCATCTCCAGCAGTCAAGTCACAGGCATTATACACCCAACTATGCATTCAGTAGCCTTTTTGAGAACCCTGCTCCCCAGAGGGGTGTGCTGGATGCAGGATGATGTGAAGCAATCATTAGGAGGAAGGTCCCAGTAATTGATTTGTTTCCACTTTTCAGCCAAGTGCACTTCTACTTCATGGAGTTCTCTCATCTCATCAACTCAGAGTCCATGAAGGGTCCGCAGTGTAGTCCTGGGAACTTTTTACAGACTGAACCAGAGTTAATTCTTTCTTCAAGACAATTGCTTTCTCTAATAGCTTTTGGTTTATAGGAGAAGTTGTCATATGATTGCAAGGATGTACTATAATACTTTTTTAACTATAGGAAAAAAAGATGCTGCATTAAACAGAAGTTCCAGCACAGAAAAGAGACGTTCAACAACAAAGGTACTGAAATGCTCAAATAACTTTGCCCGTGTAAGAAAGTGCAAGTCCAAAACCCCTAGAAACACAAAGTGTATTTGGAACCATGCTTCAGATTTGGCCATTTAACATCTGTTTGACTTAGTGCAAACCTGGAGAATAGATCAATAGATACATTTACATATCCATTAATTTGAAATCTTTTAGGTCAAAGTCAGGCTTTTATAAACATTTTAGAATTTCTATCTTTAAGTAAAGTTCTTCTCACAAGCATTTGTTAAGCAACTTCACAGGAAGATGGAGTATTGAGGAGGGAAGGGCAGAGGAGTGCAGGAGAGGAATTTATTTTAATTGTGCATAGAGGCAGATTGCTTCTTTCCAGTTAGAATTTTTCTAATTTGTTCTCAGCAAACACCACTACCGGCTTAGTAATGATGAATTGATATTTATTTAACACACTTCATATAAATAATTCCCAAAAGGATTTAATAAATGTACTAAGAGATAGAACTAATTGTAGATAGTGTTGAAAAAAGTGTTTAAGCCAGCATTGAGTTTTAGTTACCCATAAGGTGAACAGTAAAAAGAAACAAAGAAGTAGTTTAGGTGAGTACGATATAAGCATACTTGTCTTTGAACAGTGATGTGCCATGAAAAACATGCCAGAGAACATTTGTATTTCACATCAATGCTGTAGAAGCCCTGTAGTCCTTTTTGGTGAAAAGACCATGTCCATTCTGTATGTTGGGGTTGAATACCAGTTGGAGTAGTCTGCACTCTGGTCCGTGTTCTCCAGAGAGCAGTTGTGCACTTGGGTGAAGCCGGGCTGATCTGAGACAGTAATGCTAAGGCTAAACAAGGGCCTCACCTTCAAAGCAGTATCACTGTCAAGAGTACCAGTGCAGGCTCATTGTGGAGCACATAACAAACTTTAATCGGATAAGTCATCTCATTTTGTAACATTCTCACTGCCTTATTTTTTTTTTTTTTTAATAGAAGTGATGGTCCAGTGTGTGAAGCTCTGAACTGGGACCCAGATGTTCTGTGTTCACATTGAGTTCAGATCGGCTTCCTGAAGGACCATTTATTACTCATGGAATTTGTCCTATGCTTCCGTTCTTTCTCTGCTACATGGAGCTGGCATTTATACTATGAGAAAGTCATTGTGGTTTGGTGGGAATAAAGAATGCTGATAGCTAAGGGCTATACTTAAAAAGCAAACTATGCTGGAATGAAACAAAGAGAGATATAATTAGAAAAAATATAACCCTGTACATTTAATTTGTTATTGGAAAATAATCTAGTACATCCCATCTAATAGTAAAATGTTTACCTTTACATTGGAGATCTTTCCATGGGAAAGTTTGTAAAAATGTCAGCAAGTGTCATCAACTTATTTTATTGATGTGCTGCTAACTGAAGCTTACTAGAGGATTATCTTTTTGCTGAACCATATACTTTGTAAGTGTCATACCTTATATTGAATGGTAAGAAAGTAGCATCAAATTAATTCAGACATTTTTATTATTAAAATCAGTTTTTAGGCTGGGGACAATATCTCTCTAAGTAGACTGGAGATAAAGACTGGTAATGTATGCAGCAGATCCAAGCCCACCTTAGTTAGTGTGTACACATGCTGCAAGCAGTGAGGTACCATTAACCCTAACATTGTGTTTTATACATTGAGGCACTAAGATGAATGAGACCCTGTTGCAATGTTCACAAAGATAATTGCTATGATGTGTCACATAATCTGAAGATGCTTTGTATAAATAATTTCTAACATTTTTTCAAATATCACTTCTCTATATGGAGGATGTATATCTGTGGCCAGCCTTAATGGGTTAATAGACATGAATCAAATGGGGAAATAGCACACAGTATTTCAGGAAACCCTTACCAAGGGTAGGATTGATCTAAAATCAGTTTTTCAAATTGAAAGAATCGAGTCACTTTGACAGAGTCATTTATCCTACCATTTTATCTCCATTAACTACAGATGTAGCCTGTTGTGTCTGCAATAGTTTAAATGCATCGAATACTCTCATGGATAAATGATTAAAGTTTCACATGGCTAACACTGATCAGCTACTTAGGATCTCATCAGCTGTCATTTTTGCCAATAACCTTTCCACTGCTAGTACAATTTGCTGTAATGTATACCTACCCCTTGTAGGTGGTCCAAGGTCATCAAAATAGATTCATCATTGTCAACTTCCATGTAACTTGGAGGAAGGCAGTTTGTATTTCAGACTTGAGGAAGAGCTTCTGTGCCTTAAAGCCTGTCTCCTCTTTATCTGTCTATAGCAGTCTATAGGCATCCTCTCTCCTTAAAAATGTGTCACGATCACGTCTTTAGACTATTCCAGTACAACAGGAGTGCTGTTACACAAGTCCCACCTGTTCATCTAGGTTCGTTCTATAGCTAGGGGGACAGATGCTCTGCAGCTGCTAAACTCTGGTTGATCTAAGAGGGAATCTAGAGAACTAATTTAGATTAGATGTTTTATATAGGTAAAGTGACAAAAATCCAGTAACAAGTAACAACATTCTAATACTAAACTTAGTTTCTACACCATTCAAGAAGAGTAATTTTCAAGACAGTATGAGCATGCATGTTGATTTTTAGAACACTCAAAAAATGTCTGTTAATTTAGAAGCTTATCTCAGTTTAACTGTGGTGTCACTCCACTAATTCAGGCTCATAAAATATGCAGTGTTTTTGTGCAAGAGTCATCTCATATAAAAAAAAATTAAAATCGGCTACATCCTATGTGTACACACTAGTCATCTGAAAGCATGTATTATTTCTCTGGTCAGATGTTAGTTACTCATATTCCTTTTTTTTTTTTTTATTACATGCATTATTTATAAGAAAAAAAATTAAGAGCTTGGCTATTGGGTAAATTTATATTGTCACATGCATGATAATTTTTAAAACTTCCATTATTTACTGGATAGACCTGCTAGACTGCTCCACTGAATAAACAGAAATCTTGGCACAGTCAACAATTTTGCAAATGCATGCTATTTACATAATCCTTTTCACAGAAGTATGCACAATATTTTCAAGATCTGTTTGTGAATAGTGTTAATTAGAAAGGCAATTTATCTTCTAATGGACCCTAAAAGTGATTATGGTCTCCTCAGTTGTTCTTTCTTTGTTTACAGATTTCAGCTCAAGAGATTTTGGGGAGTATCTCTTTTGTCAGTGTAGGTGTAGTGCTAAAAGTCCATGCATGCTGTTTTCTAGGGCGTTAAATCATGTTTCTTCCATTTTAAAGACATTAGTTTCAATATCAAAGAAATTTTGATTTACATATGTTGTGAAAATGTTTGAAAGCAGTACTCCCCCATTTTCCCAATTTTTATTTAAGTTATTTCTCTGACAAATGTGGATGTTAAATCTGTACTTCTGGAAAAGTTATATCTTGAGTTATACCTCACAAAATGCAGATTTATGTACTTGAACTACTGATTAATGAAGCTATGATATTTGTGACTAAAGTCAGATTCTTTGATATGATAATTTTGATGAAGCTCAACAGTATGTAAGCTTTTGGGTTTTATTTTTACTTCGTGATGCAGTCTTTGTTCTGCCTTGCACCATGTTGATGAAAGTCTACATTAAAAGACTGGAAAATCCAATTACTGGCTTTATTTAATGTAATGAATAGGATATTTATTTTATATATATATATATGTATTTAAGATGGGATAAGATTTAGTTTCTATTTAAAAAAAAAAAAAAAAAGGAAAAGAAAAAAAAAAGGAAGGTGACATTAGTTTGTGCCCTATATTTGGATCTGCTTTGAGAAGGGTAACTTGTTTTCAAGGTTCTGGTTTTGCCGTGCTTTGACCATGGCAGCTGAGCGCACTCCCTAGTAGGAGTCAGTAGACAGCGAGGAGAGAGGCCTGGACAAGTTGTGTGCACATTTATGCAGATTGCCTAAGGAAAAACCCGCAGTGATTGCTGTCACCCTGTTGTTATCTGACAGAATGATTCTTCCGACAGAGACAATTGCTACCCCAACATTTCTGTTAACATAAAGATTGAGTCTGCCCTTAGGCGTGATTTTGAGGTCTCAGTGGAGCTCCTGAAGCTTTTTTTTTTCTTGTATGTACTTGTTTTGCATTAATAAACATATTTCAAAATATAGGAATTAAAATTGTAGACAAAGGATGCTGCTAGATACTGTATTTCTTCAGATTGACCTTACTTGGACACCAGGGTGTGGATAAATTTTCAGAGAAAGACTACAGAAAATAAATATTGGGGATGGCCTTCAAGCAGGATCTGGTGTTGAAATATTGTTACCATCACTGTATTGTTATCCTCATAGAGATAACATTTACTTTTTAGTTGGGAAAGATTCTAGAACAGGGGTTGGTGGTTGGTCAGTTTTTATATGATAAAGCTTCAATTCCACTTCCCAAGGATATACATTAGTCCTTAGATAATCAGAACATTGGGAATGATTTGGTATGACAGCAGAAGAAAACATCTGTAATCCCTTCTGATAACTTACGTTATGTAGTATTTTTAAAGTTAATTTGATATTTCTGGTTATAATCAACTTCAGAAATTCCTAGCACAAAATAAATCTATTCTTGAAGAATTCTGTAGTAGCTTTTTTTTAATTATATTTAGCTTCTCTACAGCAGGGGTTTTAAGCTTTTGTAAAAGAAACTAGATATGAGTGCCAGAGGCTAGTAGATAATGAGATAACTTATTCCACAACTAGAAGGCGCTATTAGAAAAATTAATTTTTAAGATGTCAAATGCAGTATAAATGCAGATAAAACTAACAAAAAGGTAGCATGCTGTATCCCCTATCTTATTTTTGTATTACTATGATTTATTTGTGCAAACAATAGTTGCTTGAAGAAACCGCAGTTACTCCCTGAGTTGTGACAATGATTGAGAGCTGGTTGAGCATCCACCTGCTTGAGTAGGCCTGTTTTGTCACCAAATGCACGCTTCTGTAATCTACAAACCAAATGTAAGACAGTAAAATTTATTCAAGCAAGAAATACAAATTTACCTCTCTCTGATCAGGATTCCCAACAATTCATCATTTTAATGTATGCTTTGCCTCAGCGTAAAAACCTACTTACAGGGCTTTAACTTACTCTGATATGACATGTTGAACAAAGCAACTCTACTTAAGAGAACAAGTCCTGTTGCAGTTAGCATCACAGTTAACCTGATGAATTCTAATACTGAAAATAATTTACTGAAAATGACCTGTCATAGTATCACCTGTTCGATGATGAGACAGGGGAGAGTGAAATCCCCCTCAGGACACAGCTGCAGAACCAAGCGAAGGTCGCAGGGTCACATTTCAATATTGAGCTTGCTTTCCCTTGCATTCTTTGTAGTCTATGAACTTCTGACTTTGTTATTTAGTATGTTTGATATATTGATCAGTAAAGGTTTTGTTAGTTCACAGCACCGGAAAAGCTCAGTAAGGCTAGAAATAACCACCTCTTGTATCTTATTTGCTGTATTAAAAATAATCGTTCAGACACAATTTGTTATTGTTCGTCTTTCCCTGGTGAAAGGAAGTAATCTAGATGTTCAAAGTTTATTTGCTGTGGGTAAATAAATGGGCATTTTTATGTCAAGCACGGACTACTATTTGTTCCTGTTGGAGCCCAGTGCTCTCTGACCATCTTCTAGATATTTCAGATGTAGAAGGCGTAATCTTTAATACTAAATTTACTTATTTGAAGTTAAACGATGTAATACGGAATTTTGAGTTAGCAGAGCAATACAGCAATGCACTTAAATCATAATGCCAGGACAAATTACACTTTGCAGAGTATAGCAATTTTAATATAGATTTGAGTCACCATGTGAATGTGATTCTCGTTACCAGTCCGTATACTATGCTCACTGTCACTGTCATGACAGTGGGTGTCCCTGGTGGCCAGGAAGAAATACATGGAGTGAGAAGTCAGCTCAAGCCCATGGCTACGTCCAAAGCTCTTTTTGTTCATTGTTCTATTATTTCATACTCTACATTTGGCTGAGGTGCATATATACCTCTCTGTGCTGGTCCGGCACATGCAGGAAGACATTTGCTCTCTTTTGATTAGCTCAGAGATGAACACTTGCGCAGCTGGTTGATTCACTCAGCTGGCATAGCCAGCTGATCTACTAAACTGCAACTGGCTGATGAACTCCGCTGATACAGCCATTTATCCAGACCAAAGGCCACCCTGCAAGATTCACAAAATCAGCAAGGAGGTTCCTGTCTTCTTTTTACCTAAATACAGGTACAGAATTTACTCAAGATCCAGAAAAGTCAAGTTTCTATTTCCACTTTCTATTTCCATTTGATTTTATTATTTGATTGGTCCATATTTGGATTAACAAATCCTGTGTGAAGTAGTAGAGATTATTTTAGATTTTAATCCTAGTCTCATCACGGTTTTGGTTGACTGTAAGCAAAAAAATAGCATGTTTGGATTTTTTTCTTATAACTTACTTGCACATTTTTGGAGCAGAACATGGAAGAGGTTTTTCTATATCCCAGGTTAATACTACAAATACCTAGACACCAGTTAAACATGAGCTGTTTCAATTTTTGGTATAATGAATGGCAAAAATCACCAGTGAAATAGAGTGTATCCCTTCCAGAAAACTCAATAGAATGATGAATACAGCTCCTTAACAGTCCTGAAATCTATATCTTCTCACACCTTTGAGTAATATCCTATCTAAGCACTGACAAGCAGGCTCCTTCCCCTGTTTTTAAAGATAGTTCCAAAGTCTTTCATTTGTATTTTCCATCCCAAAAAGAAAAAAAAAAAAGTCACAATTACAGGCTGGAAGGAACACATCCTAGATTGGGATGCAAAGCCAGTGTTTTGAATTCTTTTATTAAAATTTGAAAGGTAAATTTATTTTGAATTAATAAAAGAACATTTTTGGGAAAATTCAAAATGCCATATACTGCCTTTCCTGAAATTGAATATTGATGAAGTCTTAATGCACAAAAGTTTGCTAAAATATTTTAATGGGAAAATTAATCAGTTTGTCAGAATGTTAATTGGTTTGACAGTTCCATAAGATGTCTTCAGTCTGTATATTAAATATTACTCTATTACTTGAATGGAGTATATACTACATTATATCTGACACTCATAAGAATAACAATATAAGTAATAGTCTGTAAGGTCTTATATTCAGAGTATTTTTTTTAACAAGTACCCTTTGGTATGTACTTTAAAGAAATAGAAGTCTTTATCAAAGCCACAGAATAATAAAATCTGTTTTAATATGCTGACATTTTCATGAATACATATGAACATGTAGTTGGTCACAGACTTGGGAAAAGATAAATGCTAGAAAATTATATCAAAAGTACTCAGGAGTGATAATTTTTAATAACTTAATGAGCTAAAAATCCTCTTTGAAAAAAAGTTATGATTTCATGTTTATGTTTATTTATAATCAGTGAGCTAAATATTTATATGAAAAATACTAAAATATTCAAAATTGTGTAGTCTCAATCAGGTGGCAATAATATAACCATAGCATTTTAAACCTATTTTAGGGGTATAATGTTAGTGGAACACACTTTTATACTGATTGCAAAAATATTCCCTTCTATTAATAAATCTGTGTTCATTCTTTGGAAATGAGAACTAGAGACCACTCAGTTTTATTCCCCAAATCATGGCACTGACTGTAGGTCCTGCCTAATCCTGGAGAAGCCTTTTCTTCCTCCTCTGATCTATTTCTCTTCCATTTCCAATCTTTCCTCTCTTGGTTTCATTATTCCCTTTGTCTCCCTTTTGAATTGCTCTGTCATGCACTGCAATTTATTTACTATATTTTTCAAGTAATCTTTTATGAGTCACTCAGAGCGTTGTCTGGATAGAGGCCTCAGGCTTCTGAGGTCCCCTGGGTCTTCCTGGCATTTCAAGCTAAGGATTATCACTTTGTTAAATCATGGTGTTTTGTGCTCCTTTCTGTTTTACAAGGCATTCATTTCTACATCAATCCTGGCTATTTTTGCCATGAAAGGGCTTAACAGTGTTTCATGGACAGGCCAAAGCACCACTACTGAAGATCCAGGGTAGCCCGAGTCCACTGATTGCTGGTTAGCTTGCACTCCTGGCTCGTACAACTTGTGAAAGCCAGAAACTTTAAGGAGTTTAGAAATTTTTCCGACCTCTTACTAGGCCAGTGAGGCTTAGGAGTGAAAAGCACATAAAATGCTGACTTCAGAAAAGCTGGATTCTGGGGAGGTAACATTCCCTTTTTAATCTGATGTAATACACTTCTGGGTTTCTCTGCTTGTTGCAATGTCCTTATAGAAGTTGTTTATCATGGCAATGGAACAGTTTCACTAACACAGTATAACTGTTTAATTGCCGTTGCTGTTTAAATTGTATTAATCATTCAAAAAAAATCTTGCATGGGATGCATTATTAAACTAAATAATGGTGTATTTTTGCAAATTTAAAGAAACCCTCCTATTAACATGACCCATGTTAATTCTCTGGAAATCATGAGACATGTGCTAGGTCTTCTGGATTTTTTTCAGGAGAGAAAATCAGGGTTTCATCTATCTGATGATAAATGTTTGCAGGTTTGCAATTACCACCGTATGTGCTATCGCACAAACAAAAAATGGCTCAAAGTCTCTTGTACATGTTTTTTGTTACTGATGTAACTTCCTTTCTCCATAATGAGAATTACTATTATTTTATTTGAGAATTACTAACTGTTCAGTTGTGATCCAGCTGTGTCATTTATGATGAAGTCTTTGGAGGAAAGAGAAACTAGAGAAAACCACTTTTTGTGTAGCATAATAATTTATAAGAAATATGTCCATATTTTACTTCTCTTTTCTAAAATGAGGATTCCAAGAACATTGTCACCTGTTTGTACCTAACACTTGATGTACCCAGTTTAAAGCAGCAATTTTTGTTCAGAATTCTTATTATTCTTGAACTCATTTAATTTTACTGCTAAATACATTTCTAAATATCTAACCAAATGACCTATTTCTGTAAATTTTTTTGCCCTTTAGCTTGCCACATATTTCATTTTTATTTTCAGTCACTAGTCAGAGCTCACACGTGCCATTACAAAGGTGTGGTTTTAGTTGGATGATTGGCTTACAAAATTTAATGGTTTTATTTAAATAAATCTTATTCTGATTTTATTCTTGTTTCACATTTTTCACAGGCCTAAGTTGACACAGTTCATTTTATCTATATTTAGAAGTAATTGGCTTCATATGTTGTTAAAAAATGTGTTACTAAGATGGATATATTGACATTATAACTATATCTGTCACAATCATTTTATGCCTAAACATTGTAGAAATGTGAAAGTCTTGCAGAGCTCAGTGAGGTTATTTGCATACAGAATTATTCATATGCCTAACTTCATATACTGGTAGAGCCTATGTATGGAGCATATGCTACGAAAAAATTTACTTCTTTACAGGTATAAAGCTGCTGACATCCCTCCCACTCCAAATAGGGTGGGAGGGAAAATTTTGATCAGCAGAACTTGGCAAACATCCACTGTATCTGAAAACACTATACAGTTTGTAATGTCAGTGTTCTGCAAAGGTACACTATGTGTGAAAATCCTTCGGTTTTATTTCTAAAAGCCTCATATAAAGTATACTATATGCACTCACTATTTCTGATCTACTGGTGTCTTGCCTCCACCATCTGCTTTTATGAAACTATTTTTACCTTAACAAGTATCAGTGGCTGCCATTGAGTGGCCCTTTGATGTGCAGTCAATCACAGACGAGAATAAAATTGCATAATAGACCATAATTTCCTGTCTGATCATAAGCTCAGCCTTGTGTGCTGGGAGATTTCCTTCAAACTAATTGACAAATGCACTGGCACAGGGAGAGATGGGCTGCAGCTGGGTGCCTGTTTTGCCAGAAAGACAGAAAAAAAGGAAATCTTGAGAAATATTGAGTTGTTCATGATATTGAGATGGATCTTCTTCTGGGAATATTCATAGTTAGAATGAAGGACTTGTTTTTTTGAGCTAAAGAGACTGCCTGTTCTTTCAGGCCTCAAAATAGGTTTTGAAAATGAACACATCGCATAGAAGACTACATTGCTCTTTTTAGCATCATTCCTCCTGACAACAGGAATAAGGGAAACACAGCACGCGGCCCACAATAATAACTTAATGCTGGCCTACCACATTTTCTTCAGAGAGCTGAAAGACTTGGTCAGCACAATCAGCATTTAAAACCAGATTTAAGAGAGGTTCTGCTGTTTCAAACTGTATTGCACCTCACATGCCACATAGAAGTGGCGGTGCATTTCTGTCTTCCACCCATGGATGTAAGGTGTGCAAAAATGGGATTTTTGCAAGAGAATTTGTGGAACTGTGCTGTGCAAATACATCTTGGTAGCAGTATTACCCATTTCCAAAGGTTAGATGCAGCCTGTACTTGCTGCCTCTCACTAAGCTTCAGCTTTTCCAGGGTAAGGCGGAAAATAGCCTATGTATAGAGAAGTGCATGTAATCAAACATAGATCTATTGTTCTGCTTGTTCAGAAATGTTAACTTCATGCCATGTTAGTTAGAATGAAAATTCTGAGCTTCTGTTTTTTTGGGGAAAAAGTCTAAATTTTGATCTAAGAAAAACAAAAGGAGTATTTTAACTTAAAAATTGTTTTAAATAAGCTTTCATTTCTGCAAGAAAGAACTGATTCATCCTGTCATCATCGATTCAGCTGTTATTTCACATTTTAATTCATGTGGATCTTGCTTTTGTCAAAGCAGATCTTTTAAATAATTTTCTTTATCTGACATCCATGAAATTATACATGCCCATAAAACCTTTGGCTTTAGTACATTACATGTGCCAATGGAAATGTGTTCTTCCAGGGGAATTATCACCTGACCTAGTTATTCTGATATCGGAGATATTTTGATCTATCATGGCGATGAGCTAAAACTTCAGATTATGAGGACACCTTTTTAACGGTGAAATTATTTTACATATCCTTCTTCGCCTTTAATAAAAACCCCTATAGTTTCTTAGCTTTCTAGTGAAATATGCCTTGAAATTATAGGCCCAGAGGCCTTGAAATATCTAACTTCATATCAGCCATGGACCTAGATCTATGAGAGAGAGGCAGAAATCATTGTCAAATTACTGGTGTGTGGGATAGTGAAGGTAAATCCAGCAAAACAGATTGGCAGACAATTGGTAAAGTGGCAAGAAACATCATACACAGCAAGTTTGTGGCACAGCATAGCTCCACATGCTCTTCTCTGTTTGGTATGCATAGCTATCATATACACATGCTTTGGCTCTGCTTGGTGTTGATTGCAAAAAAAAAAGAACAAGTTGCTTGTACGGTATCTGAAATGTTTCACAACTTTTATGCCATTGTATTCAGCTGATTTACTATATACACCGCCATTTATCAATCTGAGGCCTCCTACCGTATTTTGGCATTTCGTTGTGATTTGGAGTTTTTAATTTTTGATATTGGTAAAAGTGTTTGAGTCATGTGCCCAATAAGCATTTTTTGTGAACTGGAGTCCCTACTCTCATCCTATTCAGCAAGTTCAAATCTACATCTGCTCAGTGAATAAGGATCTCACTCTGTACTGAAATAAAAACTTTCTGAGTTAGGGATTTTATACATATGTATCTATATGATCTATATATATCTATGTACACACCCACTTGTATACATTTAATATAATTAAGGGATGATTATAAATGATCGTATTGCATATATTTTAAATAGGGCAATTGATTTCTGGGTGTTCAGAGAATATACTCAATTCATAGAATTCTGTTGCGACACTGGGATATTTGAAATTGTGTTTCTTTTTTCCAGCTAATTAGCAGTTTTATAGTAGGAATGATAGACTGTTTTTGGCAGTGAATTCGGGCCATATGTTTTTGCCCAGCAAAAGTAGCTGCTGGGTATTTTCTTGTGTCAGGGACTTGGAGATATTTAATGTGGGAGCGTTTGTTGTTTGGGTGTGAAATAGATAGCAAAAGGAGATGTTAAAAAAAAAAAAACAACAAAGGGAGGAAGAGTTTGGAAAAACTCAAGAGGGTGAAAATTATCTTTGAAATACAGTAAATCTTCAGGCTTAGCCACAGGAACTTCTTTTTTTAACTAATTTAGAAGAAAAGTTGGATATGCATTGCTGTTATGCAAGTGGAAATTTATTTGGTAACCCACCATTTTATAGTGCTTTTTGATTTACAGGGTTAAATTTTACTGTCAGAGAAGCAAATAGCTAAGATAGTTTTACTAAAGCTAGTGCAATAACTTAGGATCTTTAACTGATCTTTACATTACATCTCTAACAGATGTAATTTTGCCAAAAGAATTTAACTTGGACCTGTCAGGGTAAATTCCAAGTTGCTACAGGAGCGCTGTGCATTTTGGAAGAAAACACGTTTTTCAAAAGTTAAAACGCAGCGACATTTTAAAATTGCTTCAAAACTATCAACAGTACTCCCTTCTGAAAACTTTGGAGCTGAAGCGGGCTGCCTGGAGCCGGGGGTGTGAAGCAGTCGTGCTTCCTGCGGGCCAGAGATCCCCGTTGGGAAGCAGCGTGGCCATGCCAGCCGCGCACCAGCGGGAAGCCGAGGGCTGCGGAGCCGGAGGCCGAGTCCCACATGGCGGTGGAGCACCCAGCAGGGCCTGAGCCTTTGACCGGGCTTCTGTGGGTGAGGAGGGGGCCAGCCATGCCGGCCCTGGCAGGGCGGAGTGCCCCTCACACAGCCCTGCCTGATCACAGCCACCTGGGCCAAATCACATCTTGATTAAGGAAAAGGAGCCCAGCTCCCACCAGCAGCTCTGTGTCTCATACACACACACACATGTGTGACTTGAGAGCCTGTTTTGAGACTCTCAGATTCACAATGGCCGAAGAGATGTTAGGTTTCCTCTTATGACTGCGCTGCCTTTTCCAAGAGTGGGGAGAGCAGGCTGGCCCCACCAGGGCAGAGCGGTGCTGGGGACCTGGCTGGCAGGAGCACAGCCCCACTGCCCCGCAGCGAGGTGGGCGTGTGGCCAGGGACAGAGCTGGGATCCACTGCCAGGTCAGTGCAAGGTGGTGTGTCAGATCACGCCTGGGCAAGAAACCCAGGCAGGAAGAGCAACAGGCTGGTCTGGGCATGAGCCCTGCCATGGCGTCGCTGAGGTGGGGGCTGACAGACCTGGGGGCTGACACGAGGCCCTCGGCGGGGTGGGCAGCCCGGAGGAAGCCGAGAAGGGACAGTCGGGGCTGGTGGTGCTCCCAGTGCCCTAACGTTGTCTCTTCAGGCCGTTCTGCAGAGCAGTCATCCTCCTAAGTCTGCTCTGCTCTTGTGGTAATTTTACACGTTTCATGCCTACAGTTTGAAAGAAAAGCAAAGGATCAGGATGCAGGGTGAGGTTAGCATTTAATGGCGAAGGGCATGGATACGACTGTCCCAGAACATCAAAGCTTATTTTTCTGCTAGTAGAGAACTATTTTATCAGTAAAACAGGTAAATTGGAAAGGTGCTCAAGGAAAAGAGGCTGCGGCATGTAGCCTTAAAATTGAATGCCTTAAAATTGAAATATAATTTCATTTGTGCATCACATCTTTTAAAGCAAATCGGGAAGCAAATATGATGAGTAAAAGCAAAGAAATCTAGAGATTCAAAAACTGGACCTGTAAACACTAAGGAAATAAGCCCTACTTTGTTTCTGTTCCCCAGAGCAGCTGGCTTCGTCCTCTCCCTTCAAGCGATGCATGTGGCTATACTGGTTATAGCCATGTACTGGGCTACCACTGTCCTGGTCTACAACAATTTTTATTCCCTTGAGTTTTGGCTTGTTTTTATTTGTAGTAGCTCTTGTAGAAATTAAAGTGAAAATGAAGATTTCCATGTCAGTAGGTGGGTAAATTTTATCTGGGACTTCTGGGATTTTATATGTAGAATTAATCTGTTTCTACATAGCCATTCCAATGATATATATACACCATTTCTATCCATATTTTAATATGGATTGTATAATTTTTTTATACTCATTTGTCCTATACTGAACAATTAACAAACTTCATGAGGTTAGAAAGCTCCTTCCTTAGTCAAGTGTGACAGCTGCTATATTTATCATATATTTGTTTGAGTGGATTTTCAGCTGTCCACCAATGTTTATAGTATTTAGCAGAATGTAGGCACCATAAGAAAAATGTGTTAAATTTTCTGGGGAACTGCAAATGAGTGTAACTGCTGAAATAGTGGAATCTCACTATTGCAGTCCTCACCTTGCAGTCCCCTTTACAGCCTTGAAGCTATTGCAGTAGTCCTACTTGAGATTTTCTGACCCTCTTATGAATTTCATTGAACTCATGCAGTCTCTGCAAAAATACCGGCACATTCTTCCACAGGACAGTGTTAATTTAAAAGCTGCAAGAGTATACATTTTATTTTTAAATTTAATACTTCTTATTAATACAGAAAACTGTAGCATATAGCTGGAAATATGTAGAGTTTAAAGATTCTTATCCATATCCAAGCACATTAAAGAACAGTATGCGTCTATTTAAAATGAAACATGAATTTAGCTTGATTCTGTATCAAGGAAGTTCATGGCAGCTTTGTGCTGACATAAGCATCCAGTAAATCAGGACAAAAATAGCTAGGAAAATAGCATTTTGAAGAGACTTTTTAAGGAAATGCCAACATAATTGTAGTGTTGGGTTAGCTAACTATGCATTCCTCCATCTTTAAAGAGAATTTGGGTATAGTAAAATGGAATGAATTATTCACAGGAAATAATTCACTGGACAAATTTAGCTTGTCTCTTGGATTAAGAGGCATACTTCCTAGAACAAAATTGGGTTACTCTGAGAATTGCTGAGTTTAAAATTTGCCTCACTGCAATACAATAAAGCAACTGCATGTGCATGCATAGTTCTGGAGGAAAAAAAGAGTACTGCTGAGCTCTTGTCTTTTTTTGTTTGCCTCTGTTCTTGGTTTGGATTACTTGGTAGCGAGGAAGAGTCAGGAGGAAACTGTTAACCTTCCTACTTGCTAGATTTTACGAAGTGTTACATTCTATGGAGTACATATGTGGACATCCACAATAGAGCTGCCATAGTGATTCAGGACAAGTGTCTGTTTAACTCCATGTATTATTGTCTCCAACAGTGGCTGTAAGTAGAGAGACCCTTCTGAAGACAGACAACAGGGCAAGCATGGGTGATATTTCTCCCTGATATTCTCACAGCTATTTTTAACTCAAATGACAGGAGCTTTAAAATGTATTTTCCTAAGAATGGGGGAAAAAAATAAATTGTGACATTATCTGTTACTTTTTACCATCCTTAGTTCCTCTTTGGCTCAGCATGTGACTGGAAGACATAGCCCTTCTAAGCTCAAAACTTACATATAAACTATTAATTTTGTACTAGTACATATTATCCCTTCCTTTTCACTGGAGAGATTACTGAGCTGTCTATGCAGTAACTGCCAGTTTCTTTTCTCCCCTGGAGCCAAAGTTATACATCCTGTATCTACCACTTCTCTGGCAGAGTTTTCCAGGTCTGTTGCGAGTAGGAAACATCTCATTATTGTTTGTTTGAACCTAGCTCCTACAAGCCTAATATCATGCCCCCTAAATCTTGCAATGGAAAGGAGTGCCCAGTCCCCACTCACCCTTTCCATGTTGCTCGTGACTTTGTAGAAAACTGTCATCGGGTACAAATGTAGCATTTGTGAATACTACTGAATTTCTTTCCATACACAGATGTTCGAATAAAAGTTGATCGTGATTTTTATTTAAAAAGGAAAGAAAACAATCAGAAATCTCAGTCTTAACATTTGAGTTAACAATCAAGGAACATGTTTCATTATATTTGTTTAGTGTTAGCTAGAACTATGTTTCTGTGAGAGAGTTGATTCCTTGCTAAGGAGAGAAATTACCTCACTAAGGATGGGGTTTTATAGACATTGCTTATGTTAGATTACTACATTGCTCTCTGTGTGACTACATCATAAAATCATTTGTTAGGTGAAGGTAATTTACAAATTATCAGAAGCAACCAAATTACTCTAGCTTAATGAGTTGCCACTTATTGCCTGTGTAGGCTCTTTTTCTGCTGCGGCTGTGAAGTTGACTTACATTAATGTGCATTAATTTTATTTCACAAATGCAATGATCAAGGAGGCCTCACGCTGCCAGTTATCATGGCTCAGCAGTGAGTGGTGACTCATTAAGTCACGGTTAACTTTGTTGCATATACCTGTCGGTCTGGACCTGGTGCAAAATATACAGCAGGGCATTTTGCCAGGAAAACATCATACCAATGGATCGATATCTGCAATGGCAATCCGCTCATCTCAGGGTGGTGTTTAAGGTGTTGATTTTCAGCCATACAGACTGAAATGTGTGAAAACATTATCTCTGAGACACTATCTCACTCCTTGTGTAGACAGCAGAGATTCTGTAGTTGGATTTGCCTCTTTATAGAAGGGAATTGTTGGCAGGATTTTCAGTGCAAGGGCATCAAGACTCAGGATCTTGCTATCTCAACTTGGCTCCAATTTGTTGGAATTTGGCAACTTTTTGATGAAAAGACATCTGTTTGAGAGGTTTTTTTGGAGAGAACTGAGGATATTTTTGCTAACTGATGAAAGGGCTACATGAATTCCTATGGGACTGGTTATTCTAATGCTGATGAGATTTTATTTTATCACATATATATGTTAGGGAAAAAAATCAGGCAAGCCAGTTGGCCAGAGCTTTGTGACAGTGACAGCAGCAATGGAAGTAGGGTAGAAATTAAAATGGAGCTGACTGAACTGTCCTGCTCTCCAGTGCTCCTGGGAGCAAAAAGTGTTGGGAAGGTCTCCTATTCTGATGCAGAACCTAGATACACAAATCCGCGAAGAAAAAGACTGCATGCAGTTCTAGTTTGCTGGAGTTGCTGTGGAAAGACACTTCAAAGAACTTTGCCCAAAGTTGTTTAACCATTTAATTGGACTTTCAGTAACATGTGCTGACTGGCTGTTTAATAAAAGCCTGCCACAGCTCTGAGCTATTCCTTTACAGTCCTGACCTCAGCCTGCACAGTCTCAACTCATCTTTTTCTTTCCATTTTTTGTTCCTCTTTAATCTTTTGCTTTACTTCTTCCCCTTTTTGCAATTCTCTTGACACACTGAAAACCAGGAAATAACAATAAAAAGTTGTGGAACGAGATTTACTGCTATCACATTATATTGTGTTCTGCTGCTAGTTTCTCACACTACGTATATATTCTACAGTTGCATTTCTACAATTTAGGTTGTAGAAATTCCAGGCAGCAACTGACATTCACTTGGGGTTTATAAAGTGCCTACGAATGTATCTTATGTTCATTAAATATAAAGATTAAAAAACCAGAACAGTACCTTGTTGTATGATTGAGAATGCAAGAGCCCCAAGCATCTGAAAAGTATGTTTTTATTTATTGAAATAAAAAAGATACTTAGGACTGCTGCCTTCAGCCTGTGCCTTGAGAGGTGATGCGCAGTTGTGCTGTAATGGAGGGACTTACAGAACATTTCCACAGTACTCTAGCAGATGGTGAGGATTTTACATTATCTTGGTTTCTAACTTCTCTTCATTTATTTATCCTTTCTGTGGATTTCATGGTTTTAATCTTCACTAAACTGGTTGTACTGGATAAATTATTAATCACAGTTTATGAGAAAAATATTGAAAGGGAAGGGGTAATACTTTCTGGTGTGAAGTAGTCTAGATGTAGATGTTTGAGCTAAGGCGGCTGCGTTCTCAGGTCATGTGCTGAGCCAAAGAGGATCTGATCACCACGGGCACATACTGTCACAAGATGGTTTTGTCTCATTCTTAGGAAAATATATTTCAAAGGTCTTGTCATCTGACCTCAGTAGGGAAAGGGCTTTTAAAAATCAAAAAAGTTTCACATATTTCACACCGTCCTTGGGTTAAACTGTGGTTATATTCTTTTTGTCCTTGTACTTGAGTACTTGAAGCTCTTGTAGTTATCACGGACACAATATAATTGCTCAACAATAAGATCTTAAAGTTTAAATGCATGCATTCTGTGGCTACAGATCATATATTGTAGGTTATAGCTTTTGTTTGATGTGCAGCGAAGCAGGATTGTGTGATTCACTACTGAGATGCAGGTACACATTTCTTTCAGTATCACAGTTATATGCATAGCAACTTCCAGCATGAGGTCTAGGCAGATGGCCAGGAGCAGTTCTCTCTTAAACTACGCAAGTTTTGAGTCACAATCTTCTTCACTTGCTTGTATTCCCTTCACTAACAATTATTGTATTACTTCATGGGGAAAAGTTATTTATCGTATTGTATCCTAAGTGATTGAATTATGCTGCTGACTCCATTTTGATAACGGATGCAATGCTATATCATACTGGTTGTGAAACATGAAATCTTCAGGATAGCAATACTTTTATTTGGACACTAGTGCGTTTCTCTATTGTATTCATATGAATGAAATAGCTCATTGTACATGATTTTATTAATACAATTCCCTCTGCCACACTCACAGAAGTGGTGTGCCAAAGGAGTGAGCCTGCAGTCTTTGAAGAAGCCAATTTCTGCCACTTGAGTCATTATACTGCACCAAAAAATTTCTCACTGTATAGGTGCATGCTTGAAAAAATTGATATTTTCATAGGAAACATGAGAAATTCCTTTGGAAATATGTAAAAGTTACTTAACTACAATTGTTCCCTTATGCAGCACTTGCTGATCCTTCCGAACAAGAGATTAATACTATCCAACTTGTTAAATGTAAAATCAAAATTATTGCATGAAGATGTACAACTTAGATATCTGAAAGATGTGGTAAAATATTTATATACTTCTTTTTTATTTGCTCATTTGATTATACCACTTTTCTCCATTCAGTACTATGCTTAAAATATGTGGACTTAAAAGTGAGATTTTAAAGGTATGCAGAGATGCAGGTAGATACCAAGAGAGATTTACAAAAGCACCTAGGTGGCTCTTGATCCCTCTGGGAATCAAACCCTTGTGATAGTTACAGAAATTATCTTTTGATATGACAGTCGAGTCTCACAAAGTTTCCTTTTATCAGATTTTGCTGTTTACCACCTCTTACAGCTGTGAGAGAGGAGCTGATCCAAATGGAGCCTCCTTTCTGCAGCTTGGTTTGGCTACTTAGTTTAGTACCTTGAGTTATTTCTTTTGGATTTCCATCAGCAGTTTAGGCTTCATGTAAATTCTGTAATCTTCTGTTAATATTTTTTTAACTTCCAGTAGACAAACTTTAAATTCTAAGTCTTTTCAAAGTATGTGTTCTTTGGAAGAGGTCTCAAATGTCTGCATAACTTCACCTGTGATCTCTTGAATGACATCTGCTGTTAAGAGTATCAACTCTATAGTGATTATTTAATTATTGAGGTGAAATGTCAAGAAGAAAATAAGAAGTTTATTTTTCCTAAAAAGACAGCTTGCAATATTCATGAAATTCTGGTTTTATTCCACAGACTGAAGCTTTATATTTGATCTTTCGATGCTCTGTGCAAGTAAGCAAAGGTCTCTTCTGTTCTTTTACTTTTAAAAGAGTCGATGGATTGCATACTTTATAATAGAATAAATGTGTTTAAGGGCAAAATTTTTTTGGATTAAAACTTTCCAACAAGCAAAATTTGGCATTCTAGCATTTTTTGGGGTTAGCTCTTCAGGCTTTAAGAGAATAGTTGTAATCTTTGCTGTGGAGTGCAAAATGTTGCACTCACACACCCATTTCCCATGTTTGCTTGTGGTTACAATTGTGAGACTGAAACTTCTACTGCTTCGTACACATTGGGAGGAGGAGAGTATGCCTGTTGGAAGTGAATAAAAATACACTTATTTGAGGAAAGGGGTGGGGATTGTTGATGGTGAACATGAATTAGGCTTGCAGTAAGTGTATTGGATTTATACTGTCCTTAAAAATGAGTACTGCTTTATAATTAATTTAAATGACACTTGTTTATGCTCCTTTTATCAAGCACTTTCCTCTTACCAGCACGTTTAATTTGCAGAGTCAATGCACTTGCTAACTTTTTTTCATCTCCAAAACCAATAGCACTAGCTTTTTGAAGACTAACAATAAAGAGGCTTATTTGTTAGTTAGGAAGAAGTCTTTAAAGATGCACACGTATGCATTTCATGTGTGTATGTAAGCATATCTATATAAACATATTAAAAAAAAATATATGTGCACATAGTCAGATAGTCAGAGTTTAGCATAGTAAAAAAAGTATATTCCCCAGTGATTTAACTATATACTTTGCTATGGGCTCAGATAATGTTATTTACAGTTGAGCATTATCAGTGTTCCTGGAAAGATGGGAAATATTCATTTCCCATTAGCTGGAACTACTTTTTGTCATATAAATCCTCCTTTACTCTCCAAAGCACAATCAAAATAAAATTCAAATTCCATTGATTTTTCTGAACAGTCTGAGTATACAGCTTGCACCATTTAGTTATTTCCAGAACACCTTTAAATACAAATCAAAACCAGTAATGAGATGTACTACAGGAGACTGCGTAACACACTGCCAGGCGTATGCACTGCACCCTGCCTGACACAGCATTATGCAATCTTACCCTGTATTTTAGTACATTAAGAGGGTACTTCCAAGTGCAAAACTTCAAATGTTGTGTAAAATTTGAATGGTATACGGCCTTGTCCCTTAAAGATTAGCCAAGTCTGAATTGAAGATGTGAAACCGCAAATGCTGACAACATTCATTGCTCAGCAAAACAATGGCAGCGTTCTCAGCCCTATTCAAATGCTCTTAAAGTATCTGACAACTTAGGGGTGCTCAGGTAGCCTATGTGTTTGAAAAATCATAAAAATCCAATTTTCAGTTTTAAAAATAGTTATTTCTTCAGTCTATATAAATACTTTTGAGCTTATGCTTCTGTCAGTCATCAAAAATGCAAAGGAATAACATCTTCAGCCAAAACATTGCAGTGGGAATGGTAAATAAATCTTCAGGAAGACTGGTTATTAGAATCAATACCCAAGCAGTTTAGGTGACAGGTACCCACTATCTAATGGATATAAATGATTTTTTGTTTTATCTTGAGTTTTGCAAATTCCTTTGCTTCCTGCCTGTGGAGCTATGGGTTGAAGCAGTCCACCTGGGGACATGTTTACCATTCATACGATCTCCATGACTGGTATGGATGTAATGAGGCTTTTTCCTGTTTCAGAGTTCTTGTAGTCATTCTCCTGACCATGGGCTCAATGAGCACATTCAGACTCCTTATGAAAAACAGCTCTGCCAGCTGAATGGCAGGAAGCTTATGAGTTTATTTTACTAGACTTCTCTGGATGTATAAACCAGTTGCTGCAGCTCTAAAAATGATATGACTGGTGCAGTAGTGATTTTCTGCACTGAAGGTGGATGCTGGCAGGAGTTATGTGCTGCAGATATTTTAGTGATCTCTGAAAAGACCACGTTCTAATACAACACTCCCAAACATTTCTGCTAGTCTGTGATTTTCTCTCTATTGTTATCTTCTGTAGAATTATATCTGTGGGAAACCAGTTTATATGACTGCTTTACCGTAGAACAAGAAATTGTTTACCCTTGTATTATTTAATGCATTTTAGCTCTAACGCATACCTCAGTTTCCTCCATTTATTTGTTATATGCAGTGGGGAAGAGCACGAGGGGCACAGAAAGCATGTGCCCCGTGCTGGCTAAGGTTAGGACTGAACTGAAAATCTATTGTGCCAATTAGCGACTACTCAGACAGCTGCCTAGCTGGGTCTCTTTTGATGCTGAGTGTTCTCTGTAATTTCTAACACTGCCAAGGGGAAACACATGGTTTTTATTTATTGGTCACTAACTATTCTGTGACGGGTTTCAAAATGGTACACCGCAGTATTAATAGCTTTTCTCTGAAAATAGTGCATGCTCCCTGGAATTGAAGAGTAAGCCTCTCGTAGTCACTCTAGTACAAACACGCTGTGAGAAATGCTGGCTTTAAAAGGTGTTTTGCTCTTGTTCAGTGTTTGTCAGGTTCAACTCCAGCCATGGCTTCCCGGTGGAGGTTGGTTCGGATGCCAGTATCCTCCAGCTGAAGGAGGCAGTTGCCCAGCGACAGGGAGTTCCAGCTGACCAGCTGCGGGTGATTTTTGCAGGGAGGGAGCTCAGCAATGACTTGACACTGCAGGTAAGTCTCCCTCGGTAGCTTCGCTTCTGGACTGCTGCCAGCTACACTGCCTCTGCCTCTAATGCTGCCAAACTGACATTCATGCCTGAGATCTAATAGAATAAATAGTGCCTGGGGATTCCTTGAACTTTACTCCACACTGCTTCATTAATTCTGACCTTCTTAATTATGCATTAAAACAGCAAGCAGGAAGGATAGGGGAAGAGAGAGAATACGAGAGAGAGCACGAGAGAGAGCTGTGCCTAGTGAATAAATGTTTACTGACTACAGAAGCAAGCCATGCACAATTTCTGTATCTGTTCAATTTCTATCTTACTTATTCCATTTGAATCTTAATGAAGAAGGATGTGAATAAATTGCTCTAAATCAGGCTGCACAGTCATCACATTTTATAGAATTTGTAACCCAATTGTGACCCCTGGAGGATAGCTACAGGGCTGCTGCTGCTCCGTGTGCTGCTGCGCGTGCGCGTGCGTGTGAATGTGCTGCTGGAGGGATGGTTCCAGATCAGAAAGCCCACGGAAGTGTACTCCAAACCACTGAACGGATAAATGTGTGAAGCTAAGAGAGGAGCAGGGAGCATGGAAGAGCTGCTGTAAGTAGGTATCTGAATTTCAGCTCCTGAAGGTTAGCTAACTCTTCTCTTCAATAAAGGCAGAGAGGCGTTCATCTGTGGTGAGCAGTAGTAAGCATGGAAAGATGGTTCAACTTTCTCTTGTTGTCTTTGCTACCATTACCAGTGCTGCCGCAGTTGCTTTATAAATATTTTTGTTTATCCTGCATGTAGACTTGGCAGTTCACGTGGATAGCCAGGGCTTAGCATAAGATCACACATTTAAGACATTTGGGGAACTTGGGGAAACCTACTGTCCTCTTGACAGAGCACAAGTACTGATTTAAGATAATTGCTGTCCTTCTGCAGTGGAATCAAAGAACTGTGGATGCAATGTGTAGTAGTACAGGTGATTGTATGAAAGATCCCTCACAGGCAGAACTATCTCAGATTAATTGGCACTCATATTTCAGAGGTATGGCTATATTTAGAATGGCTGCTAAGCCTGGATACAGAAAGTCACTACTGTATTGATGACCTATCGCTATTTCTCCTTGGGTATGATATTTATTGCTTTGCAAAGGGTTTTAGGGAGTTTCAGCACACAAAGGAAGGTATAGAAATGCAAATTGTTGTCAGTCTCCAATGCATCACCTGTGGATAGTACATATATTCACGGCATAAACAGCAATGTGCTTCACTTACTTCTATGTGAAAACATATATATGAAATGTAACAATAAAAAAAAAATAATAATGTGAATTGTAGAAGTTGTCAGTTGCTAGATTTTGGTGTATGTGGTGTTGTGTCAGAAGCTTCTGAACCACTTAGCATTTCCTAGGAAGCTGTAGGTATTGGCGTTACTGCCATTTTATGTCAGCATGAAACACAGATTTGGAGCCCAGTTTTACACTTGCAACCAAATTTTGTTGTTGGCTACAACATACAATGTGTTGCCAGGGTAAATTAGAAATTGCTTTCCAAGCATACAGGCCTGCTGATGACTTAATCAATTTCATTGCAATGTCAGAATTACCTTGTGTAGTGAAGACTTTATTATTTAGTAAACTAGACCTAGTCTCATTGCTTTGACTCAGCTTCTAAAGCAGATAGCTAGTTCAAAAGCTGTTTCAGTTGATATAATCCATACTTCTGTATGAAGTATCTTAAATATTGAAATGATTAATACCATCAGCAGTGTATCAACTACATTTTTATTCTTGATACTTAATTTGATATTTTACTCTGCTTCTATGTTTGCATTTTTTTTCTGTCATATATATGTGTGTGTATTTATTTATTGTGGAAATTTTTCAGCACAAGAAGGACAGTTGAAGGTTTGAGGTGTTTCAGTTCCTATGGTAGGCTGTTTGGGGCTTTTTGGATAAGAAGCTGAATGCTAGTAAAACTTGAGTGGTAGTGGCATACTAACTGCTAGCTCTTCTTTTCTATTGTATGCAAATTTGTATTTCCTATTGCATGCAGGAGAAATAGAACATAGATTTGTATTCAGCTGATGCTTTTAAGTTATTTTATTTTATGGTAACATAGAATTTCTAGTAAGACTATTTTGTCCTTCCATTTTTCATAAATTAGTTTTGAACTTATTTCCCCAAGATGCTGCGGGAGAATCTAGAGGTCAGGAGGGAGAACTGATAGTAACACAGATATTGAGATTATAGAAGACATGGGAACAGCTGTGATAATTGCAGAAGCATGGAGCAGGGATATAGGAAGTACTCTAGGATAGCAAACTTTATTGGTTTCACAGCTCACCAAACAACTAGATTTGGCTTGACAGCTACTTTAGGATCTCAGGCAGCTGATACAAAACGTAACTCAGAATGTGAAAACTATGTTTGTTTTCCTGTTTGGAGAGAAGGAAAAATCTTTCATGGTAGCCGAAACCTGTAAAAAAGAAATGAAGCTGTAATGGACAAACATTAAAAAGAAATTATTATAAGAAAGAAAGTGCCAAGTTGAGATCTTAAATAAGTAATTTGATATCAACAACAACAGTAAAAAAATTGTAGGAAGCATAGAAGTGAAATATGTGTGGAGACATTTAATTTGGTGCCTCAGATAAGTGTTTTGTCCTTGAAAAGAGAGGAAGATTAGACACTGGTTCAACTATGCACAGGGGAGATCAGTATCTTAGCTTGTGACTAAGGGGCAAGTAGTGGTATTAGAGCCATGGTAAGAAAAGATTGGTAATGACTGGATGAAGAATGAGACCTGTGAAATTTGGATCTCATAAGAAGGAATTAGAGCAATAAGCTGCTTCCTCAAAGCACAGCAAATGGTGTCACTTTAAGGTTGCTAAATATTCTGAAGCATTATGAATAGCTCCCTGCTGATTACAGTTCACTTTGGAATGAGTAAAGTAATTAATTAATATATACTCAAAATAGGAATTCTTTCAGAAGGCTGCCATGAGTGTATGAGAACAGTGGTAAGATCTTCTTGTGACAATCATGGGGGTGAAAGAACAGAACCATAACAGTCACCAAAGGAATAAACAGGAGGTAGCTGTGTATCAGGAACATTGAAGTGTTGCAATGGGAGGTGACTGCTTACAATAATATTGTCCTTGCCTCCAAGAACAGCAAAATTAGTTAACAAGCTTTCTGGAAGCAAAATACGTAATATTTATTGATGCACAATTTTGCTCAATGCAAACAATTTGAAATTTACTACTGGTAATAAAAGGAGTATTATATTAGTACAGGCTTGCCCTTTCTTGGAGAACTCAAAATCCCCTTGTGTGAAGAAGCTCTTGCAAACAGTTTGTAAGAGATATTCCCTGCTTTGCAGAGCTTACAGTGTAAATTAATAAGGCAGACAAATGATGTTATGGGAATCAGTAGCCTGGCTTGTTCATAGTCAGTAGCAAAACAGGGATAGAATTAATTGTTCTGTTTCCCAATCCAGTACCATGTCTTTTTGACAGTGTTTCTTCTATGAGGTAAATGTAGAAAATACAGGTCTTTGAAACAGAAAAAGCCTAAATTAGTAGCAGGACTTGCTAGCTTTAGCACAGTGCTCCACTGAGACAGCTTCTAAATCAAAGTTAGCTTGCATTTGACTGGAACATAGTCTTGAGGCTTGAGCAGAGGCTTCACTTGAATTTGGTTTTGACTGCATCTATCCATATAGGTGCTTTCCTAAAATTATTTATACATACATTCAAGAAACATGACTAGAAGTACTGTTAAACACTAGTGTGTGAGCTGATGAGCATAACTGAAAGTGAGTAAAAAGGAATGGCATAACTGAAGTAGCAACATAGATGATCATCTCTACAGAGAAGGGAAAAAAGAAATGGTAGGGGAGAAATCATAGAATGGTTTGGGTTGGAAGGGACCTCAAAGACCATCTAGTTCCAACCCCGCTGCCATGGGCAGGGACACCCTCCACTAGACCGGGTTGCCCAAAGCCCCATCCAACCTGGCCTTGAACACTGCCAGGGAGGGGGCAACCACAACCTCTCTGGGCAATCTGTTCCAGTGCCTCACCACTCTAACAGTAAAGAATTTTGTTCTAACTTCTGATCTAAATCTACCCTCTTTTAGTTTAAACCCATTATCCCTTGTCCTATCACTATACTCCCTGATGAACAGTCCCTCTCCAGATGGTGCTATAAGTAATGTTAGCATGCTGCAGTTAGTGGTTTAGAAAGACTGTGCTTCATTGTAGAGGAGTTTCTGAATAGTAAACATTAGAGGTCAATCCAGACCTGGCTCTACTGAAAGCATTTTCCAGGGCTACTCTGTGAAAAACTCAAGGACAGAGAGAGCACTTTGTGGCAAAGTGTCTCAGTTTATATCTCTCATATTTTAAATATTTATGAAAATAGGGTATTGTTAATACCATTGTTCTCAGTGAACAACTTTTTTAGCAGAAACAGGTATTTGAACAATGTAACATTGCTTTTTATTGAAGAAGGACCTTGTGTAACTAATGTATGACAACTTTCTTACTCTCTAAGCACAGCTCAGTACACTAGAGCTTCCAGCAGTTCCTGTGTTTCCCTGTTTCAGTTTACTGAAGGTACAAAGGAGAAACCAGGTGACACAGTGCAAGATGTGTCCCTAACCAGCAAAAAACCCCCGTGTATTCAAATTTAGCTATAAACCCAAAACACTAAGATTAGAATGGGTCTTTTGACATACACAACAAGTAATGCCTTTTGTTAAAACCTGCAGTTTTGTATATAGGATACCAAATCACTCACGGGAACATCTTTGATATTCAGCAGTTTTGCAGGTTACAGAATACAGTTGAGCCAACATTTGCATACATAAACACTCTTTGGAGAGATTTGCTCACAAGCATCCTGACTTGAGTCAATCCTCCTATGTGAAATTCAAAGAGAGAAAATTACTTTATGTGTGTGTGTTTAAATCAATATTTAGGGTCAATATTTGATCGACCTGTGGATCTTTTCTTACTTGTAAATCTGGAAGAGATGTGTATTGTCCTTCTTCAAAACTGAAAAAGCTAGCTGAAGAATACTTAGGTATATTATAGTAATAAAGGAAAGCTAGAGATGCCATCTGTGTTGACAAGTAATATGGACTTGGCTAAATGAGTGGATGACAGTACCGCTCACTCTTGCTTCTTTTGATGGTTGCAGACTCATTGTATGTGACAACAGAGACTCTACATGTTGAATAAGTTTTTCCAAGACTTGTGATGTGCCTTATGGTATTATATGTCCATAATGAATGTGGAAAGCACCATGTGGCTGTATTTAGTATGAAATTAAGTCAGGGCCAGCTCAGGTCAACAGATTTTCGATATCTATTTAAGAGGATACAGTGCTTGTTAATTGTTCTGGCAGATCAAGATCTAAATGCATTAATAAATTAGACTTTGGAGCCCAGTAACATGTTTCCATTCTGCTTTTAAATGCATTGCTGTTCTATTCTTTTTATGCTAAGTTTTTCCTGAAAGTAGGAGACTATGAAAATATTTACCTATACCTCAATAAGGGATAAATTATCTTCAAGTAGACTGCTAACTCCAGAAAGTTTGAGGAGGCTGCAGCACAGAATCATAGAATGGTTTGGGTTGGAAGGGACCTCAAAGACCATCTAGTTCGAACCCCCCTGCCATGGGCAGGGACACCCTCCACGAGACCACATTGCCCAAAGCCCCATCCAACCTGGCCTTGAACACTGCCAGGGAGCGGCACTCCACAACTGCTCTGGGCAACCTGTTCCAGTGTCTCACCACCTTCACAGTGAAGAATTTCTTCCTTATATCTAATCTTAATCTACCCTCCTTCAGCTTAAAACCATTGCCCCTTGTCCTATCACTCCATGCCCTTGTAAACAGTCCCTCTCCAGCTTTCCTCTAAGCCCCCTTCAGGTACTGGAAGGCTGCTGTAAGGTCTCCTTGGAGCCTTCTCTTTTCCAGGCTGAACAACCCCAACTCTCTCAGCCTGTCTTCAATGGAGAGGTGCTCCAGCCCTCTGATCATCTTTGTGGCCCTTCTCTGGACTCACTGCAACAGGTCAATGTGCTTCTTATGTTGGAGACCCCAGAGCTGGATGCAGTACTCCAGGTGGGGTCTCACAAGAGCAGAGTAGAGGGGGAGAACCACCTCCCTTGACCTGCTGGTCATGCTAACATGTAGGATTGCCTTGAATTTTGCTGGTACCTTCTGGATTCTTCTGAGATTTCTTATGTGTTTTAGTTGGTCTGCTGATGGTTCAGGAGGAACTGTGACAGGGCTTTGTTGGCACACTTTCTGCAGTGTGCACTCTCTACAAGTTTGTTTTAATTTCTAGAAGTATCTGGGGTTTGTTACATACATGAATTCTGTGTTGTCTGCTAAATCTGCTTCATGGTTCCCTGAAATAGCGTAGCTGGTGCCAGTATTCTGAAAGGAGTCTTACTGACTCATAATATTTCTGAATGACCTGTGTTGTCCTTTTAGAATAATTTCCAAATTTCTAAATGTGAGTTTCTTTTGTTTTCCACTTTGCTGACAGTTTCAGTAAGTTGGGAGTCTATTGAATTAATTTCCATTCCATCTATGGTTGTTATTACTTTCTTATATGTGAGAACATGTTCAGGCAGCAGATGAATTATTATTTTTTTAAAAACTTCATTTCTCTTAGGCAGTTCAAATTCACTACATTGTGAGGCCATTAAGTGAATTTTACAAAATCTGAAAGAGCAGTTGTTTTCTGTGGGACTGACAGAGAAACCACAATACTATTTGCATGAAATACAGTATGTTGATAAGAAACTTCTCTGGCAAACCACTGTACTTCTCAAACATGTATAGTGTTTCAGAATGAAATTATCTTGAAAATTGCACTAATATTAGATGTGCTTTTGTTTTCTACTTGAATACTTGCATTGGACAGGCACTTGTTGAATCTTTCTCCCTCATCATGAGTATAATCCAATTCATATGTTTATAATGCTGTCCATTTTTTGATTCAGATCCTGGTTTAGATTGCAGGAGAGAAAATGTGTAAGAAAAAATTCCAAAAGCTATAGTTGTTGGAGTGGTGGCAGTGAGTAATAACTTTTATGAGTTTGTAAATCATGACAGTAAAAAAAAGGGCAGCCCATGTCTTTCATTCATCACCTTTCTAAATTGCTCTGGTGAAAAAGTGTTTAGCATATTGCACACCATTACCAAAAACTACAGCTGAATTAGCAGAATTTAAGGGTAAGAGGGATGTTTCCTTCCTTCTTCCTCCCTTTTCCTCAAAAGAAAAATGTGGTATTAACTGTTCTGGTAGATTGCATTTATGAGGAAGGATCCATAGAGGATATGTATTTTCTAATTCATAACTAAAATAGAACAATCATTGACAAATATTTGTATTGTGTCAAAAAACAAGCAAAAATAGGATTTTTTTTAACACTTTACAAAGTGATAATACTGGATTATGAAATGGGAAATTGGGACAGAGGATCTGTGCATTGTTTTTTAACATTGAGAATTTTGTGTCTGGAAAATAAAATCTTCAAAGAAGAGATAGAAATTTCAGCGTTAGAAATATATTTTAAAATAGCAGGTGGCATACCAAATATGCCTCCTCAACAGAAAGATGGAATGTAGTCCCTTGCCATTATAATTTCTTTGCTTTAGTCTTAATTTTACCTATTTAAAATTTTACAGCTCTGATCGTCTGAAATGTCATCTGTAATACATTCATATTTGTAATTATCAAGGTCACACAGCTATTTAGTAAGCCATTCTGAGTTTCCTTCTTCTTTTATTTTTGTTTTTCAAGTTTTCTCACTCATTTTAATTGAAAATGTGGGAAGGAAACATAAATGCTTAGTATCTGATTATAGTTTTCATCACAGATGTACCTCCATACTCTAGGAGACAGGGAATTATTCCTGTTAGGAGTGACTTTGATGGGGGTGGGGGGTGGGGAAAGAAGAAATCAAAAGAAAAGTTGTTGCATTGTGACAGTAAAGGCCCAATGAAAGGAAATAACATCGGTCATCCTAAAAAAAATAACACCAATGCAGGCTTAAAGAGAAAGACGACCATTGTTTTAGAAGTTATTGAAGCAAAAGTAGGTCTATAATTCCTTATATATAATTTCATCAAAGCAACTCAATGAATTTACAATTCCTCAAAGCTTTCTTAGGAACTCTAAAATCCTGTTGAAGAAATGAATGCGAAGTGTTTAAAAAAAAATAATCAGTAACAAGCAGAACAATAGAGCAATACAATTTTCTCTCCTCATTTCGACTAAATAAAGCAGCAAAGTACCTGTTCCACAAATGAAATAATTTTCACTTTCTTTGTGTCCAGAGCAGCTTGTTATTTCATGTTTTTCAGGTAAAACTTTGGCTCCATTGATTTAGTGAAAGTGATGCCACTGACTTTCCATGAACCAGCATTCTCCGTTCTCTCTCCCTCTCATTTTCTTTCACACTCATTCTCTCCCTCTTTTTCTCTCTCCCTTTCACACACACACACACACATCCTTACTGTCCTGGCGAACCTAGCGTGAAATGCTGTACCTTCCATCCCTAAAGGAATGGATGTGACTACCATTCTCACTGAGTCCAGTTTCCAGTGCTGTTCCTAAATTAATTGATCAGTGTTTTCCTCACTTGTCCTGCATTTCTTGTTTTTAGTTTCCCACAGTTCAAGTCAGTTTTCCTGCTTCCATTTCTGCCTCTCCCAGTCAAATCCAGTTCTTTGAAATCCTGTTTCCATCCAGTCTCTGTTGCCCATTGCAGTGTTAAACCAGCTTAGGAAACTAATCGTTCTTTCAAATCTTTCCCTTTCCCAGCCTATGAAATAAAGGGGAGGAGAAAATGAGAAGTTGCCTTGCAGATCTGCTCTACCTGCCAATAAGCCAACATTTTCTTGTATTGATGGTTTCTGTCTCTCATTGGATGATGTGCACCTGTACTAACTGTTGACCTCCTTGTTTTCTGATCTTCTTGTATGTAACCAAGGAGATGATACATCTGCTGGAGGCTGTAGAGTTACAGGATAATCTGCAGGTAGTGGAGGGGGCCTTGTGGGCAATCTGGGGAGGATTGTCTCATCTCAGATAGCTCTGCTCCTGACAGGAAAACAGTCAGGCCCTCTTGTGAGATATTGAACTTCAGGCATATCTTCATATCAGTTTGCATATATATGTGTGATAATGTATAAAAGGATATCAGCTTCTTTTAGGTAATTTTGAAAAGGTATGTACATATTGGCAATTTTTTGGTTGATGGGGTTACATTTCTCATGAAGAGACATGTACGTGACACCACAGTTGCTAGTTTTATGATAGAATTAATATAAAAAAAGCTACCACTAATGCAACATCTTTAAACTTCAAAAACATTTCTAATACAGTTTTTCCCTATTAACTATTTGACATAAAACAGCATGATGGAAACATATAAAAGTTTTATTGTTGTATATTTGGTATGCGTGATATACCAGAGCTCTGACTTCGTGATTTGTTTCTTATGCAGCTCATCCCAAATTATCCTATAAAATATTTTTACTGTACTACCTTAGCAACTTTAACATATCAATCTATTCATTTGTATCGTTCACAGTATGCAGCATATTGTGAGTACAAAACAGATAAATGTATGCAAGCATGTTTAAGTACAGAAAATAATAGCTACTTTCCTCTTTAACCAACATCACATAACCCTTATTCCTGCATTATTTTCATTACCCTACACAGTGAATTGGGGTCTTTGTTTACCATTTATCTTATAGCAGTGTGTTTATTACTACAGCTTAAGCACACATAATTTAAATTGTCTGAGCTTCAGGAAAGGAAGAATCAATCCAATTTTAAAAGATCTTAATGTTTCTACTGGCAGAATTTTATAGCAAAAATGTCTCAATGACAGTAAATGACAATAAATTGAAAATGACCAGTTGGATGTATATCATTGAAAACCTTATTCTTTATGAAAGTGTACTCATTTTCTTTATTAATAGTGAAAACTGTAGTGCCTTTCTTCTGTATGTACTAAGATGCTCAGCTTTATAATACTGGAATTTTTATGTAATATTTTATGTAATTTTTGTTTCTAGGCAGCAAGTAGTAGTGGAAACTTCTGTTAGCTTTCTCAAAACAATGTTATAAATTTTTATGCTGTCATAGGAAGATTTTCAATACATTCCACTATGAAAACACGGAAAGAGAGGAAGTGGTGCAACAAAGCAGCAGAATAACAAGGGGAAGAAAGGAAACATGTAGAAATATATGCCATGCTGATGTAAACATTTCCAGATTGAGTATCAGAAGGCTAGAAGGACTGTGAGAATTTCAGATAAAAGGAGTTCAGGTAGATGTGAAAGGTTTGACAGGGAGGGTTATGCTTAATTATATGGCATTTACTAAATGTGAGAGAAATCAGATGAGCAACTGAAGAAAAATCTATTATATGGCAGGGTTCATGAGGCATCTGAGGTTGTCCTACCAGGCAGGAAAGCAAGAGATAAGATGAAGGTTAACACCTATTAGAGATGACTGCAAAAGCAAGGAAACCCAAGGAATGGGATTGCAAAAGCATATGAATTGACAGCAACCACTGGTAAACTGACATTTAGAAAATGTCTGGTAACTATTGGAATTGGAAATTTTCAATGTGTTAACATAATTTGCAGTTTAAGGCTACTTGGGGAGAATAGAAAGAACTACATTCAAAGCCTGACACCTAAAATAACAGAGATGAACATATTATCACCTTCAAAAGAGGTGTGATTGCATCCAGAAATCTACCTCAGTGGCAGACCTACTTAGTGGGTCACCAGACCCAAGTGATTTCTTAAGCATATCAGCAGATAAGATTAAAGACTTGTCCCTTGCAAAATGGTGATCTTTTTTAAAGTTAAAAAGTCTAGAACTTTATTCAGTACATTATTAAAGAAGAGAAAAAAAAAAAATCCAAGATGCAGAGCAGTAATCCGTGCAAGTAGATTGTCTGGGAAACTGATTTAGGAAATACTGCAGCACATTTTCCTGACTACAGCGAGGCTGTGAGTGCATTACCTACAACAATAAATTGAAACAAAATATTAAACTTAAACCTCTCTGCATACTCAATATTACCATTTATAATGAAGGCAGATACTGGGAATTGTTATCATATAATCCAGCAAGGCAACTGAAGAATTATGCACTGCAGGATTGTATGCAATTCTAAATACATTATAGGAAACAAGGTTTGGGGAGGTTGAACCGGTAATTGTTGATTTTGTGGGATATATTTTCAACCAGAAATGTTGGCTGTAATCACTGTTCAGCCAGGTAAGCGCTTAGCCTTATTATAAATTAGAGCTATGAGTTCTAATTCTGATTTCAGAAGAGTGGAGAAACTAGAAGCAGTAACACATAACTGTATTAGTACCTACGCTGTATGCCTGCAATGATTTGTGCACTTGCTTTTCAGAGGACCATTCTGTAAATGCCATCCTTTATCACTGCAGAGGTAATAAAAGCAGCATCCCCAGAAGTGTTCATTTCCGATGGAATCCATTGCTGATCTCATCTATTTAAGTGAATGCAAATGAAAGTTCTCTCTCCTGTTTCTCTGAAGGATTGATGCATTTCTGTCTGGTGAGCACTGCACAGTGTCAGTCTCCAGAAACAAATGGAGGAAGATTGACACAGAATGGGTTCATACCTCAAGCAGCCACAGGATTTAATCTCCTTGCGTTTCTGGGTGTATATGTGTCAGTCATAAAGTAGTCTGTGAATTACTTATCTTCTGACATAATTCAAATCTCTCAGAAATGTTATTTTTCTATTAAAAAGAAGGATTGACTTTGCAAGGCCCCTGTGGGTTATAGAAAATATTGAAAAAATTGCTATCGATAAAGAAATGAAATACAGAACTGGAGAGAGAGTTCACTTTGTTCACATTTATGGAAACTTTCATATGTTCTGTTGTTTGCGTTAGGAGACATGCTACTTCCATTGTAAGGTAATTTAGCGTGATGTATTGTGTTTTTATAGTTAAAGGTAAAATTTTAACTTTTCTAGCAGCAGAGAGCAGTAATAGCCTTGCAGGATATACAGTAGCTCACAGTAAGGCCAGTATCTGCAGTTTTAAAGTTGCACTGTACTGGAGACTATCAGTCAACACTGGGGTTTCTAGTGCTGCTTACATGAGAGAAGTTGCATTAGAGTTTAGAAAAGAGAGGATCTGAGAGAGAAATAACCTTTCCTAAAATGAGAGAAAGATGAGTTTTTCTTTTCAGGCTTGTTTTGTCATTGCCCACTTTGAAATCTCTTTGTGGTAGCTTCCTCCAGTCCTTTTTAAAATGGCATTGGTGTGCTGACATTTCAAAAGGTGCATACCATGAACAGCATGTGAGGTCTTGTTGCCGAAGAATTGTGTGTCATCTCCCAACTTGATTACACAACGGGGAAGAGGCTGAAATATGCATTTTAACGTCCATGTAACTCAGTAATCCTCACAGTTGTGTAACTATATGTTGTTTTAAAGAAGAGTTTACATTATATCAGTGGATAATAACTAAAGCTTGCTCTCAGATTATTTTCAGCTCAGTTTTGAAACAATAAAACAACAGCTGGAAAGTGAAAGCATACATTAATGATGACCGCATATGTTAAGATGCCTGCTTTAGGTAGGAAAGCTGGACAGATAATACTGCCAAAGGTTGGATCTTTGTACGCCCTTGACTTTCTTACTTATTATAAAGCTAATTACCGAAGTCCTCTGACAACTTAATTTTGATTAATCTGTATGATTAGGATGTTTTGGAGGTTGAAAGAAATAGATCAGAGAGTTAATTGAACTTCATGAAAAAGAAGCTCATACTCATAGGACCTCCTGATTCAGTTTGGTACAGAGCAGTCAATCACTGTAGCAGAAATTTCATTTGCATCTCCAGCCACTCAGCACTACACAGTGGACCACTGCTGATTTCCTGCTATCTCTCAGTACTGTCCTACTGATGCAGAACATGATAGCTCAGGATAGCCAGGAAAGATCTAGTTCGTGCTCTGAGTTTGGGAGCCAAAACACTAGATTAGCAGAATATATAAATTAGATATAAACTGACAGTGTATTTAGTAATAAGGCTTCTTCCCATTTTCTACCTAAGCACTGGCATATAAATGAGGTGTTTTAACTTTGGTAAGGAGTGCACTTGTTTTTACTCCTTCTGCAGTGCAGTCTTGGAGTGCATGAATGTGGATTTTTTTGGTTAAAAAGATATACTCCAGCTGCTACTGGCATTCAGTCTGTGGAACCTGACCGAAGCAATTCTGAAATAAAATCCCTCTGAAATGCCCATTTTGTGGATGTTGGGTCCTCACAATCAGTTCTTTGGCTCTGCAGACTTGCTCTTGCTGGGCATCACTACTTATTGACACAGCCATAGTCATTTCCCAGTGAGAGCTGCTCATGTGAAGAGGGACTGCTTATCATCTTCAAAATTATCTTTGTCAGCAGTTTCTGGACAACTTTGAGGAAAGATGAGATTAATACAATATATTATATACAGAAAAGGTACTCTTCAGGACAAGTTCATCCTTTTGCTATATGTTTCTAAAGTTTGGTCTTTCACTTGCATTCAAAACATGCATGTTGAGTCAACATTCACCAACTTGTAAAGGAAATTGAATTACAAATTAGTCCATACTTAAGAATGCAGTACTATATGTCTTTTCTCTCTCAGATTGTAATTTATTTGTGGTAGATGTTAAATTCTGATATACTCATATATATGCTGCATATTTACTCTTTCCTATGGTTATTAGGCTGTTGTGTTCTAAGGCTCCACCAAAGAGTTGTGATTTAACTGGTATTAAAGAAAACAGGCATTTTCACATCTGGTGGCAGAATTTGTTTCTATATATTTTGACTTTTTCTGCCAGACTCTGAGGATTAAATAATCTTTTGATAATAGTTTGATTTCTGAATGGAAGTTCTGCAAACTTCCCTCATATTATGAAACTGGGAAAAACAGGGCTACAAAATATGTAAGGCATAGTCTAATGTTCCATGTGATGTCTATTGTGGGGAGTGGTTGTATGACTGATTAAAGGTTCAGTTGTTGATTTTAGAAAGATATTTCCATATTATATTATATTAATCAACTCTGTGTAACATGCAAAACCAGCTGAAGTTTTCTATGTGGATGTGACCTTCTTCAAAATAACAGCATGTGCTCAGAAGCATTTGTGAAACCTAACATAAATATGAAAACTAGAGTAACTTAAAATCTGTTCTTCAAGAAACAAACACTTTTTCTTGTCTTTGCCAAAAAAACCACTCTTGTTAGTTTTAGAATTCAAAGTTACATTTGGACTGTCATATTTTATAGGTGATTCTACTTGTCTCAGTTCTGTATTTCCAGTCTGTCCTATCCCAACGAACACCAAAGATTTCCACAGAGAAATAACTGGGTTTGTTACTTGTACAATAAGAAGAGTATATGAAAATATATTATTACAAAGTGTGACAGAAAAAACCATTGACATAGTGATTTAGCTGCAACTGCAGATGTGATTGGTTTCAGTTTCGTATTATTATAGGCAGTAACTCTCTATAGTTTTCTGTAGAGGAAGCCATGCTTTCAAAATGATGTATATGTGTGTCCAAACAGTATATAGAACATAATTTTCTAAGCATTATAGTGAGTAGTTCATTTGCATTTTGGGTATCAATGCAATTTAGCAAGGGCCATTATCATAAGCAATTTTGACATCCTGTGAAGCCTGCACCTGTTGAATGTACAGTATGTATATGACTCTCTAGTCTTTCTAGCTCCCAGTTAGCCCCAAAGTCACTGTTTTATTTGCCCTGTTGTAGGTATTTGGAAGATTTGGGAGGGAACTTTCATTGCAATTTATTAATTTTTACTGGGGTTTTTATTCACAGTAAGTAATTATCTTAACTGCATCTCTTACATATTTTTCAAATTTTGAGTAATTTCAGAATCTGTGTCAACGTTGTCAGAATACTTTCTAAAATGGTTAAACATGCACGTATATTTTTGCTAAGGAGTTCCTCTACAACTGTAAAAGAGATTGGGGAGGCAAGTGCATGACTTGTGTTGAACACTTGGAATCACATTAGCTACAGAAAAACAAAATAACCTGGGGAGAAAATGCTACCCTGTTTATGAATAAACTGCTTGCACACTTTGAAGAAGGGAGTAAACAATAATAATGAACAAGTTTAAGCAAAAATTAAAATGAAGTTAATACTCTAAATTTATTGGCAAGTCTGACATACGAGACCTCTTTACAAAACCAGAAATGATGAATTAAGAACTGTTTTCAGTCAGCATTCTTTAAGGTAACTGGTTTCCTGTGGTCTTAACAGAAGTATAAACATAAGAAAAAATAAAGTAGGACATTTCATATTAGTATTAATAACACTTTCCTATTTCTTTTAAGGCTTCTTATGTATTACAGGTTCTAATAAAATCAAGCTTTGTTGTTTCAGTTTGGATTCTTTTCATATTTCAGAAACTAATGGTGTTCAAATTTTAGATGAGCAGGACAAACAAAGCTTTTAGGTAGGAGTTACATTGCTTGAAATTAGCAGCAATCATTCCCCCATCCTTTCCTTTTATGATCATTTTCAATTGCTCACAGTTTTCAAGGCGAGAAGACATGGAATCAAGCTTTAGAATATAATGCCCCATCTAATTCTAAGGTTTGTCGCATAGCTGAGCACCAAATGAGCGAAATCTCTGTATTCTGCTGACTTAAGTAACATGGAATTATCTGGGAAGAGCTTTATTTGCTCAAACATTTCTTTGAAATATGATTTTAACAGAAGAGAGCAGTTGTTCAAAATAAATGTATCCAGACACAGAATAATTTGGGAATATGTGGAATTCTAAGTCCTTAACACCTAAGCTGTCAGGCAACTCATGCTTCTGTCATACCGGCACAGCAGCAGAAACTCATTGTGGCATAGTGGCATCTCTTCCCTTGTCTGGAAAGCCAAGGAACCTCTAAGACATGTACCTGATGGAGATAATTGCTGCTAGAGGTGCAGAGAGGAAAAAAACCTCAAACCATGCCCTGATTTATCCCATTTTTGATGATAGAGTGCATTGCCTTTGCAATGTGAAGTGTGTAATAGCTGATAGTATATTTTGCCTTCTAACTACAAGCATAAAATTAAAAATAAATTTTAATGTAATGAATTTTAAATAGCTTTAAATAGAATTAATCAGGCAAAAATATGTGTGTATTTAGCTTGAAAGGTCATTTTTTTCCAAATAAGACTCCAAAACAGTAGACAGTTTCTGGACATAAAAAATGTTCTTTTAGCCAATTTCAGCGTACTACAAGCTAATAATATTTTAGCATGTTTTGCTGCAAATTTCTAATGCATAAGAACACAGACTTGGTAAATGCCAGGAAAAGACTAGTTCAGAAAATAGTGAAATTTATGAAATATAAATGAGATCTGTATGTTTCAATAACAAACAAACAAAAATATAATTTGTTGCTGCATGTTTGTTGCTAACTCTTTCCTGAATTAATAAACATCGGCTAAATTGCTAGCCTGAGTTACTTGGTCCATAATCCATCCATCCTCCACACGAAGAAACTCTTCAATTGCTCTTACTACTTCCCATCTTCATTTTAGGTATATGGTGTATTACTTTTCAGTTAGCTACTAATTCATTGAAATTGTGAATTTCAGACAAATATTATCTCAACTCCACATTGGCAGAATATTTTCTTAATTTAAATTATTTATTTTACTTCTGCAGCTCCTGGAGATGCTATATTGAAAGTTTAGTATGACTTTTTTACATCAATTCATTGACAGGAGTAAATATAAGAACATGCAGCCTTTGGGAACCCTGCAAAGAACATATAAAATCATCTGGGTAACTGTGAGAGCTATGGTAATGTTGGGAGGCAATATACCATAGGTTTTATCTGGATGTCATTTTTTTCAGATAAAGGTATGTCATTCCTTGTGACAACTTTGCTATTTCTCTTTAGGTTAGGAAACAGGAACCTTCATGTCAAAATACTAAAGTGCCTTTCTGGAAACAGCTGAGAAGTCCTGCTCATCCCTTCTGAAAATGTTTGGGTTTTTAACATAAAATATCACCCAATCCCTGAATACATCTGGTATTATCTCCATTGGTTAGTTCTCTGCAGAAAGAAAAAATTAATATTTTTTAAATTCTACTGCCATGCTTGGGCAGTTAAGCATATCAAGGAAAGAAGTCGATATTAGTTTATACTTGGATGTGATTTTAAATTAGTAGAATTTAACAGGTAGCATACCCATTACTGCCACGTGCTAAGTGGCTAGTCTTCTCCCAGTATAAGAAAGTGTTGTTTTGATTTTGCTTGCCTCACTTTTGAGGTGGTTTAAACTAAACTATAAAACCTTAGGAGCTGGAATAAAAAGATCCATGTGGAAATTTGACTTGCTATTACCTTATTTGGTAGAATTTTTCTAGGTAGGTAAATGCTCAGACAGTATTATCAAAATTTGAATCCTTAGAGCAAAATACCAAAGCTCAGGATCTGATGGTAAGACCAAACTAAGCCTTGAATTGAAAGACTGGAAGATGGAAGATAAATGAAAATCAGGCTCCTTTCTGTGATCCCATTCAGGCTCTTTTTCTTTGTTAAAACCCAGGGAAAAAAAAAATCACATGCTGCAGCATTTCTTAAGAAGGTCACAGTAGATGTTTGCTTATATCAGACACTTTTGTTGCATATAGTGACCACTCTTAAAATACAACCTCTGCTAATTAAAAATAAACACAGCAATCAAAGAAGTAACAAAGTAATTTTTCCCACTCCAAACACTGTGTTTTCTATCAAAACAAACATGGGCACACATGTGTGTGCACTTTGCTTCACTGAAAAGAAATCAGACTTCAATCCTCAGCCCCAGTAAAGCAAAATGTGAGTTAAGTTTTCACTAAGCTAACAAATGCCCTTGTTCTTTTAAGTTGATAACTAAATGCAAGAGCTACAAATAGCTCAAGTTGATTTTACTGGGGTATATTGGAGGCACTTTGGCCCACTTTGGTAGGATTAGCTCTTAGAAATTCCCCTACTAAGCTCTGCTCTCTGGAGCTTGTGTTACTTCTTTTCTCTGGGCCCTCGTTCCCCAGACATGCCTCAGCAGATGGTTTCATCCTCTCCTACCACTCATCCCACTTCAACCTGGCCAGTCCTAAAACTCTTGCTGTTCTTGTGGCCTCACCATTCTCCCTGTCCTTTACAGTATGTGGATTTCTGGCAAATATTTTTCCAGTTTGTCACTATAAATGTGTTTATGTTAATTAACATAATTATGTAACAAAGTTATGTACTTTTTGATTCAGCATAAATTATCCCTCATTAGAAAGGATACATAAAAATGTATTTTTATAAGTGCTAAATGTCTTTCTGTAACAATGTTGGCTATTGTCTGTATGGCATTATTCAGTTATTTAGTCTGTGATTTCTACTAGCAAGCATTAACACTGATTAGTATCAATTACTTCTTAGGGAATAGAAATGTATTCCTTAGTGTGCCCCAGTAAAAAAAAATTCTAATGCATGCAGAAATAATATTATACAAAGCATTCACAATTTCTGAATACATTTTAAGCAAAAAGTCTTTTGACAGTATTATCTCTTTATTTTGATAATGACTTTCCCCTTTCATGCAAGATTCCGGCATTCATATCAAATTCTACAGTTTAGCAGACACTCCCTATCTTGCAGGTCACCACACACTTACGTATCTTACTGATATCAAAGACTAGCACTCCTTGTTTATAGTACGACTCCAATATGCAGTGTGTGTCACTTGGCATCTTCACATGTTGAGAACATAGAGCAGCATCCTGCTTTTTCCAGATCAGTTAGGACTCTCTCAGCAAACAACCAACTTCATGACGTCTACAGCTACCAGCTGAGTATCCTGTGTTAGGTGAGAGGAAAAAGACAGCCATGTCCTGTGCCCAGGTATGAGCTGTGGGGAAGGCTGCCAATCAATAAAACTTCAGCTACAGAAACAGAGGATGAAGAAACAGCCACTGGAAAATTGCCACAGTCTACTTGCCAGACTATTCTAACTTAAACTGTCCTGTTTTGTTCTCCACCTTTATTCTGTAGTTCAGAGTATTCCACCTGGAATCCTTCTCTCCTTTCCTTGAACCAAAGAAAGCCAAGTTGCACATGATCAAGTTTGTGAGTTGCAAGAGTCCTCCCTGGATTTTAAGTACAGGCATTAGTAATGCAATGTTTTGTTTCTTCTTTCCCAATTGTCTCACATGAATTTAAACTTGAAAAGTTCATTGCCTGCAAAACTGTTCTAAACAAATCAATGGGGTTATTTTTGCATGAAGAGTTATGCTAGGAGATAAGGACAATATTCAAGCCACTTGCTGAGCCACCTATTTGACAGTATTATCTAGGTTAAATGAAATTTCTTTTCAAATCTACCGTATTTGTTGTATTACATTAATATTTTTTTCTGTAAGTACTATTTCATTATTTTAGGATATTATTCTATGATTTTATGAATTATGGAAATGGTATTTTGTTTTGCTTTACTGAGCACTTAAGTTTCCAGTAGTTGGCATTTTCTTGTTTCTCACTAAGATAATCATACCTTTTTAAATCCGTTTCCAAGCTGCTCTAGCACACAGCACAAATTCAGTTCTCTATCTTCTATCACACTTATCAATTCCATTATCTATAAATTCCATGATATATCCTATGTTATTGCACTGATGGGCTTGTGATTACTGCTTTCTGTTGTTACAAGAGAGGCTTGAATTTGATTCTTATTCCTGTCTTGTTCCCTAAAGTAGTAAATCCCTGGAACTCTGCGCAATTAGTAACCTTAACACTGGTGAGAAGAATAAGAGAGAAGCCCTTTTCCTCACTTTCCGATGATGTAGCCTCTTAGGAAGCCATGTTAATGAATTCTTAAAAAAAATGGGATTCCATATTCACCATCTCCATGGAAGAAAGTTTATTTAGGATGTAAATAGCTAAAAGTGGTCTATAATGAAAGGTCACTCCAGACCTTTTGTATGAAAGCCTTTCATGTGGCTAGAGATTGCAGAGTGATGGCAAGCCTCCTGGGACTGTAGTACTCCTTTACTAATGAGGAATCCCTTTTCTGCCTTTACGGCTATTCCGTCCCATGGAAATTAGTTGGTCCCATCATCTGTTGCCTGGGACATTCCAGACATAAATTGACTTTGAAACTCTCACTTACCACTCGCGTTTGCCTGCACTATCCATGCGGTCTTTATGAACATTTTCAACACATCTAAACCCCTTTTCTTCATTAACAAACACTAACGCAACAACCTTTTGGGGATCAACTCTTGAATTGCTATCTAAAACAGCAATTGTTCAATTAAATGGGCCTCTATATGGTTATTCTGCCCAGCTTTCATTCATCAGCCATCTCCTTCCCTGCCTCTTCCCAAGAATCTTTCTCTTGAGAGCCTGCTTCTTTGGCAGGTCCTCATATAAGTAGCTCCTACAAAGGTGTTACACAACAGCTACTGCTTAGAGAAGGAAAGGTAATTAACATGCCATTAAAAAAAAGGAGAGTCATTTATTTGAAGTTTGGAAGTTTACAAGTGNTTAACGTGCCATTAAAAAAAAAGGAGAGTCATTTATTTGAAGTTTGGAAGTTTACAAGTGGTGACTGTCATGGTTTAACCTGGCACGCAGTGACAACTACCCCACAGCCATTCACTTCCTCCCTCCCCCAGTGGGATGGGGAGAGAATCACAAAAGTGAGAAAAAGGAAAAACTCATGGATTGAGATAAAGACAGTTTAATGGGACAGAAAAGGAAGATGATAATAATAATAATTAATAATAATAATTAGAATATACAAAACAAGAGAGGCACAGCACAATTGCTCACCACCTGGAACCGATGCTCAGCTAGTTCTCGAGCCAAACCACCTCCCAGCCACCCCCGCTGTTATATACAGAGCGTGACATCATATGGTATGAAATATCCCTTTGGCCAGTTTGGGTCAGCTGTCCTGGCTGTGTCCCCTCCCAGCTTCTTGGGCATTCCCCACCTTCTCATTGTCAGGGCAGTATGAGAGGCTGAAAAGTCCTTGACTGCTTGGAAACAACCAAAACTATCAGTGTGCTTTCATTCTAAATCCAAAACACAGTACTATACCAGCTGCTAGGAAGAAAATTAACTCTATTTCAGCCAAACCAGGACAGAGACACTGCATCCGAAAAACCCCGGCCTGAGAAGGAAGATTGGTTTATGCTCTAAATCTGTAAAAAGGCTCACTTAAAAAACAGATGGCAGATACACTCTATCTGTTTTGTGTATGCTGAAGATGTAGAATTCATTGGACTTCTCTTGGACCACTCTGTCAAAGTGATGATTTGAACAAGACACTTTTTAGTTGGTATAGATTTAGCCTTAGTGTTCAGCCTGAGTTATTTTGAACTACTAGATCATCAATGGCAGGCTGTAAGAGTTGCTTTCCAGGACTCATGTCAGTCACCTTGCCTTGACACCAACTGGAAGAGTCAGTTTTCTGTTTCAGTTTTCCTGTTAAAAACATTTTGAATTCCCTAAACATTTTGATAAATTTATTTCATCAGGTGCCTATTCTGCTAGTGCTCAACACAGTATAAAGAAAGATGGAGTTTCAGTGATCATGCTACTGCCAGCTGACCAAGATATTTTTGGTATCTAGATCCTTGCCTCTTTATGTTAAAAGACTAAAAGGCCACCTTCTTCACTGAGCCTCTGCTTTCCTTTTACAGTGCAGGACCTGGAGGGCTTTAGGGACTGGACTACTATTGCCAGTCCACAGTCAGGAAAGGTGTGATTAATGGCAGGGACATTTCCACTAGGTAACATAGTATTGCCCTTTCATACAGCTATTCTGTGTTGCTTATCATGGTGGCAGCTTCTCCACAACTTCTCACAAAGTATATTAGCAGCTGTATCTAGATACCTCCTATAAATGGAGAATTTATTCTTTTTCCTCTCTAAGATCCCTTAAGGATTTGTTTGGAGGCTCCTCTTGTGTTCATTTCTTCCCTTGCCCCTGGTAATAAAAGACCTACTACTGCTGTGTGGCATTAATCTAGTCCTTATATCATTAATGTACCAGCCCTTTGAATCTGTATGGTCATGACTTCCAGCAGGATGGCAGAAGAAAGCCATTCCTCCCAAGTGATCTTTCACGTACTTTTTTTTTTTTACCCTCATTTTGCTTTTCAGGACAGGGTCTCTATCACAATCCCCTTTAGAGCCCCAGAGTGTTGTTTGAATTTCACTGAAGTCTGGAAATTAACTGCCAGCTTTTTTTTGCTAAGCTATATGCTTGCAGAACTCAGATGTCCCCTCACATTTAGCGTACCAGGAAAGCTCTCTTTTCTTTCATTGACAGAAGAATCCCTTCTGGAAGATTCTTTTTTCTGTTCACATCTGTTATCAAGAGAGCTAGAAAATGAGCACTTTCACCGCAGGTGATAGCTCCCTGTCTAAGTGTCTAAAAAATAGTTATAAAGCTACATAGATTGTTCTGTTTGTGGCTACCAGACCACTTTCTGTGGAGTTTAAGCAGAAGGCTGACTATTTTTTTGCAGAATATCACTTGCTCTGAGAGCTGCAGAGCTGGTACTGGGATCTTTACACTCAGGAAAGTCTAAAGCAGAGAAAGGTTGCAGCATACACTATCCTTTTATTTCAACAAAACATACGTGCAGAGGGCAGACCCAGCAAATATTTTTAAAGGAAAGGATGTATAGAGTAAATAAGAATGCACTCCAAGAAAAAAAAAAGTATATATACAAACACACAATACAACTGAAAAAACAACCTTCCTTTATTCTTTTTCTTGGTCCAGAAAAAGGTGTGACCCTGAAACACTTTGCCTTAAAGGTAACTCAAATCTTTTTGTGTTTGAATTTCACATGTAAGTAATCTTGTCTTTTTTTTTTTTTTTTNTTATTATATTTTTTTTTTTTTTTTTTTTTTTTTTTTTTTTTTTTTTTTTTCATCTGTGGTAGATTTCTTTCGGAGAGAAGAGCTTAAAATTATGTGGTCTGTTATTCTCAAGGAGCAATTTTCCATTCAAATGAACAGTATCTAAGTATTTCTTATTCTGAGTTTTCTTTTTTATTATTATTATCATGGCTTAAGGAGTTTCAGCATCTAAACTAAACCAGTTGTGATTTCCAGGGAAAGAATGAACAGGTTGAAAGGACTCTCTACTGTTGGAAAAAATGATTATCAGTGGAATTCGAGCAGCTTCCAAAAGAACTCATCTCTATCAGAAATTAAAAAAACAAACAAACAAACAAACAAACAAAAAAACCAACCAAAAAAAACCCACAAAAACAAGCAAGTATTTATTCTTTGCAGGTCATTTCTGTAGCAGAAAAAAGAACTGGGAATTTTTTCTCTCATGAGAAGTATATATTCACACAGCTATAAAGTGAGAGATATTAGAGTAGTTCAGGACAAAAAAAAAGGTTGGATTAGACAGTAATCTTATTTTCATTGGTAATGTATTTTGTTAGATGTGCTGGCTCAATGAAAGCTGCTCAGTTGAGAACTTGTTTTCAGTTACGAAAATAAAATTAGTTTACTACTTCTTTTTACAGTGGCATAAATGCATAGACCTTGTAAAAAAAAAATTCAGCCATGCTTTCTTGCTCTCCCAGAACTGAATTGTATACATTAAATCTCTGACTCCTCTCTGGATGGATTAGTTTTGAAACGTCCTTATATTGCTAAATATAAAATACATGTTTTTATTGTATTATTGCATGAAAAAATGCATTGATTGGAGTAAATTTTAGTGATACTGTGAAGTAGACAATGTAAGAGACTTAGCAAAACAGAAACAAGTATACATTTGACCACAGTGAAGCTGTAAGTGTGAAATAGCAAGAAATTGGGTATTCCCGTGTTCACCTGGAAACTGCTAGGATGCTGCAACTGGATCTGCAAGAACATGGACCTAACATTTAAGATTACATGTGAGGCTGGTCTCAGTAGAGCCAAGTTCAGACTTTTGCAAGAATGTTTGCAAGACTTTGCAGATCTTTTCTATTCAGTCAGCTGAAATTATACACTAAATGAAATTGCTGAGGTATTTTTAAAGTGCAGATTGCTTTTCAACTGTTGCTTTACCTCTGGTCTCCAAGCCTATAAATTACAGCTTCTTTCTCTTATCTTTTCTTATGCCTCTGGTACTTCTTTTCTTTAGCCTTTTTCTGCAAACAGATATTTGATACTGAGTCACATTTTGTGTATAAATGTTTGTTGCATTGTCATGTGTAGGCTCATAAATCACTCGTTCATCCTGGAACTCTTTCATCTTGAGACAAAACACATTCTGTATTTGAATTGTTGTCTGAAGTGGTTTCTGTCTGGCATATTACAGAAAGGGCAGAGGAGTGGTGGTTTAAGCACAAAAGAAAAAACCTTACAGCTACATGGGAATTAGGCTACAGCAAAGTCTTCGGCTGTCTAAAGCAATATTTGTCTGACTCCCACGTATTGTAGCCTAGGTAAGATTGAGGGAGATCCTGTACTGTAGATTCCTTATGGTCATCTAGAGTTTTTTTGGTTAATCTATCTCAGACAGTTGTTACTGCTTTTAGAAGAGTTTCAGCTGCAATTTGTAAATTCCTATAAATCAAACTAAGACTGCTATGGAAAAAACTGAATTATAATCTTAGGAAGGATGTTTCGAAGTCACTTTTCAAAACTCACCCCTATTTTTTTTTTTTTTAAGACACAGTTTGTTCTCTTTATTTGTTTAATTATTGTTGGCATTTAGTATTACAGCAAATTACTTTGGGCCTGAAAGGCAGGAAGCTATTCTGTGATCTAGATTTGGGCAGAAAATTGCAAGAGCCTTGGAAATCACTGTTCCTGATAATAGACATCACCTGCTGTTCTCTGTCTGAAGACACTGAAAGCATGTCCCTTCCGGGACTAAAATGCTCATAGAAAGCAATATAATTTGAGTCACACTATCTGATTCCTCCAAAAGAAGAGGATGTTGGAACAACGTGTGCAATACAGTAGAGGTTCCTTACTGTTGCCGAGCTCTTTGCGGTCTCTAACTGTGTTTGCAGTAGCTTTTGCATTCTGTACTTCGCCAACATCTGACATGTTGAAGGGCTGACAGAAGCGGTCCCTAGCAGGCTGGGGGCAGGACGTGTTTCAGGAATGTCCCAGCCAGAAGACTGCCCTGCTGCGTATGGATGGGACAGTGACACCCAGAGTCGCTTCTGGCTCACTTTTGAGAGCATGGAAGCAACCACACTAAATCAAATGGTGAATGCTCTGCACATTTGTTTTGAGATTTTAATGTATTAATCTTCAGCTGAAACATCTGCTATAACAAACTTGACATTTGCACTAATGACAGCATCAGTTTACTTAATGTCCTGCATTAAATTTGCTTCCCAAAAGAGTTGTCCTTTTTCAAAGAGGAGGGTGAATTTGCTACTGGTGTTTTTGGAAATCGTGGAAGAACTGGCTTTGTAAGCATGTGGCTGATGGCTGGTAGAGGGGCTGGACTCTGGAAAATGGAACAGGAAGCAGTGGGGTTGGCTGAGGAGGCATATTCTAGATTTGATGCTTACAGGGCAAATTTATGAATCCAGGGAGCAGCAGTGCATGGAAGCAATTAATGAAGACTGAATCCAGTCTCCAGTGCTTTGGATTGATTTTTTTTTTTTTTTTCCTGAGGCTTGGAAGATGGGATAATTTATTTAAAAAAAAGAACTAGAATCACTGTGACATAAGACTGCCTGTATATTTTAGTTCTATTTCTAATAGAAAGCCCCAGCTGCTTGTTTAGAAATTCCTGCTGGCTTTGTAGAGCCCGTTAGAAAACTTCCTTCAGAGCAGCTAGCTAGAAAGAAAACAGCAATTCAGTGTTATAAGAGAAACAAAGAACTGAGCTCTTATTTCACATGATTATGTCTTTAGCTATCTACTTGATTACTATTTATTCTTAATTTTTTGTATGTAGTAGAACTTGTGAGATCAAAAATATCGAAAAAAAACCCCCAGATCTTGGTTACTGAGGTCTGTTCTCTGAAAGGAAATGTCTGAAGCAGTGCTGTATGTAAAACAACAGAACAACAGTGAGGATTTGTTTTCCAAATGAAAGCCTTTTTATTTACATTTCCATAATGGTTTTGTATGGTAGTGCAGTTAATCACAACATGATGCATCATAGCAAGAAGTGTTGAGACAAAAGGAACTATGGCATTCATGTGACATCAGTTATATGGCTTTGGATTTGGCGGAGATCTGTAAATGGGGCAAAACATTAGACTCATTTCTGTGCATAAACTAGCAAATACCATTTTAAAACCTCATTTAATCTGAAATAACAATTTTAGCTTGGTAGTGATTGTTTTAGCCATAGCTGATTTTTGCTAATAAAAGCATGAAAATGTAAATTAAACATAGCCTCAATTTTCTGGATGACTGACTATGCCATAGGGCTGGAGCTTTTGACATTAGTGCATCTCTTGGGTCAGTTTCTAGTTCTTTTTCAGTTATATCTTTTATATACAGACATTTCTGTAGAATCAAAGCCAGTATAACCCCATTGCATCTTAGAAAGACACCCACTCACCGTTTACAAAAGGATAGATAATTTTCCCTTTCAGAATATGCTAAATTTGAAGAATAAGCAGCGGAATTTAGTGCTTACCAATTTTCCTTTTTGGTCTTCATTATCTTTGTTATACTGCAGTTTCTGCAGATTATCTTGGAAGGGTTAAGGTCACAAGTAATAATGCTATGGGTTTGTGAAATGTTTTGAAATATCTAAATTATGATGATGACTTTGTATTTGCAAAGTATATTCAGCCATGTAGATATTAACACCTCCTGCTATTCTTATTAATTGCATTGATGCCAGTCATTTATAAATAATTCATCTCCCTCTTGCTGCATTATTCCTTCAAATCTATGTATGTTTATATAATTCAAATTTTATTCAGATTTGTGTCAAAAGAATGTAACTTTGGTTGCAAAGTCAAGCACTTGCAAATTGAAAACGGCATTTTTATGACTGTCAGTACAACGTTAATTCAGCCCCCTTCTGCATTCATCTGGTGGGCTGAGTGATGTCCTGTGGAAAAAATAGTATCCAATGGGGTAATTAAAATTTATATCACAATGCATAGATATGAATGTAGCAAGGGGAGAATTAAATTTACGCAGGCCACTGGGTAAGTCTGGCATTTCCCAACTTGCAAGTGCTTGACTTTGCAACCTCAGTGTGCTTATAAAGTAGGCTATTGCAGACAATTCCTTATTTCTTTTAAAAGACAAAAGAAGGAAGCTGTGATGATAGACTGTACTACTGCAAACCCCTCGTCTCGCAGCCTCTTTAGGGAAGTTGGAGACTTGAATTCTTAAACTAGGTAGCTGGCCCCCGAGCTACGCGGGGAGTGTATTAGTTTGCTGCTAATGCCAAAGGGGATGAGAGTGTATTGATACAGATTTCTTATTGACTAATCAGACTGTAGTCCTGCGTGCAGAGTTATGGATTTCTGCTGTGTTGGAGGGCTGGACTGGAGTAAGTGCTGAGTTACAATCACGTGAAAATGGGATCATCCAACTGGCAGGCTTAATTAGGTTGCATCTCCACTTACATGATACGTGGTAGGAATATTTTTAATGCATAAAGCAATAAATGCAAACCCCAGAGAAATCAGTCTGTCTATCAGTATAGAGTGAGTTTAAAGGTAGTTTTAGGCACCAAATGAGAAACACACTGTACCCAACTGAAGTGAAAAAGAGGTATGTAAAGAATACACAGTGACACAGGGGTTTGGATGTGTTAGTTCTTCCCAAAATGCATTTAAGTTTCATATCTCCTCTAAAACTTGGCACCTAATCTGAAAAACTCATTCGATTGTTCTATACTACGAATTTCATGATACTTTTTTTTTATAACCTTCATTGTATGAAGAAGGGTTAATTGCTGGTTTATAGGTAAGAGAAAGTAACAAAGGACACTAATTTCCATCTGCATGATAACAAAGAAGTCAGTAGTGCTACTGTTGCATGGTGATTTGTTATTATTGTGGTTAATTTTTTTCTGAAGTTTAAAATAATAAATTAATTTGGAGGTACCAGAAATTGTGTCTCTGAGGGAAAGTATGAGTTCTGTATCAATACTAACTGTCAATACATTTACATTTACATTCACATGGAGAATGGAAATATTTATTTCATTCTTAGAAGAAAACAGAAAGATGTGTACTTCATGTACACCAGGGAAACATCTTGGATTGATCTGGATATCTAAGGAGGCTGATTGGCAGTGGTTCAAAAATATTTTAGAAGAACTATCTCTGTTGTCATTTTCCCTCACTTCCTCATAATGCCTTCGCTTGGCCCAGTCTTTCCTTCTGAATTATCTTTTTTAATTCAGTTCCCATTTTGTGTTCTTTTGAGCCATAACTAGCGCACAGAATAATTGGCCAATACACATGTACTGGGGCTTGCTCTGCTTTTAGAAAGTGGCGGGGATGGCTGTGTAGGCTAAGAAGTGGCTAAAAGTGCAAGTGATTCAGCAGTGCTGGTAGAGTCCTGCTGCAGACATGGGTCCTGTGGGTCCTGTGGCAGAAGAGAAAATAGTTCTTTTATCGATAATCCATTTGGAGACTGGTACAAAGCTACACCATCAGGGATCTTTTCAGCAGCATAAGACACTTCTGTGTATTTCCTAGAACTCTGCAAAGACTTATCAATCTTGACAAACACAAAATGGTCTCTGCCAGAGAGAGGTCCAGAGGTCTGGACAACGAACCTTTTCCAGAAATTCTGAACATTCAAGAGCAAACATGAGAAAAACCTCCTCTTTTTATACTACAAATTCCACAAAGCATTTTCCATCTGCACACAGACGTACCATTAAACACTCTTTCATCAAACTCTGCACTGTTCCCACTGCGGGCTTCTCCAAAGTTAGTTTTGTTTAACATGTGCCAGAAGATTTTCTCATTTCCTTTTTCCTTTGATAATTCAAATTAAGGTATACATTGCAGGTAGTATTAGGTAGGAGGGAACCTGAGTTTTCCTGTTCATTGTTGATTGACCTAACCCCTGAGCTGTAGAAATGATCATAACATATTTAACTTGGACAGTAAAACTTGAGGCATCGATTGCAAAGTGCCCCAGCGCAGCAGTAGGCAGCCGGCTGGGACGCGCACCCAGGTGTGGGCTGCGAGTCAGGCGGTGATGCGAGAGCCTGGGCTTCCAGGGTGGCCCGTGGATGGGTCTCACTTACGCCACAAATTTCATTCTTGACTGAAGAAACCTTTCCCTACAAACAAATCACTGAAACTGGCATGCTTCGGTAGTTTCGGTTTTAACAAATTGATGTCCTCTGATAAAATGCATAGCTGCAAAATGCCTGGGAAGCCCCGTGTAGACCCCGTTTTCCTGTTTGGCAGACAATGGATACTTGATATTATGTTCTGGTTTTGTAACTTGCATTATTTTATGTGTAGTCTTTAACTAACCAAAGCATTTAGTGATGCTGGATTTTATTATTCACTATTGGCTTATATATATTAATAAAGGACAATAAATCTTGCATTTTATTCCATCTTTAAAAAATATAGCAATTTGTTTATGATAGCATCAGGAGCCACAGTGAATGTAGATCCTGAAATATAAAACAGATTAAAAACATGTGTATGTATCTGTGGGGGTTTTTATTTTCTTCTAGTGATTTTCATTATAAATGAATTAGTTTTTCTTTTTAAGAACACATTTGCAATTTAATTTTTCCAGCTATCAAGCATTAGGCACTTGATTAGCTTAAACTAAGAGGATTCAAGAAAAATTCTTCATGCATGATTTTCAGCTTCAAGTAAGATGTAATAGAATAAAATAGATGTTAATTAAATACCTCTGGTGCTGGATGACACTACCACATTATACAAAATAATTCCAATACCTCTCCCCCCCATGTTAGTATCTAGGACACTGTCTTGCAGAATTTAATTCTCCATGTGGCCTTGCAAAATTTTATGCCCTTGAAATTTTAGCACATAGGGATGTAAAATTTTGAATAGAAAAAACCCATTCAATTCAGTTACAAATACAGTAAGTACAACTACAGGTAAAGACTAGGAAGTGCAAATACTAGTGGCGGTCCACAGGAAGTGGTCACATTTCTTCCAAGCAAAAGTGTTCCAAAGGTTCCTGAGCATCTCTTCAGCATCCACAGTTGAAAGTAAGGCATATCAAAAGACAGTTCTGACTTCAGTGTAGGTTATGAGGCTCTGCTGAACTCATACCAGCACTGGTGGAATTTTTTGGTAATTTTCCTAGAGTAAATCAGTATTACAGACCCATCCCCTGAAAGGTGCATGTGTAGATGAAGCAGGGCCGGTATGCTTCCCAACTCATACTCAAATTCTGCTGTCATCCAGGCAGTGGAAAGTCCTTCTCTCGGTGTTTGATAGAATTAAATTAGCTTTCTGTATTTCATTAGTTTGAACAAATCTTAAGTGAATGCTTGTCTAACTGTCTCTCAGTATGGGAATGAGAGAGCAGGGGCTGATCAGGCAATGAGCTTCCTGGGAAGGGCAGATAAGTAAGATAAGAAGGGGCTCCAAGAAATGCTGCTTGTTTGGCTGAGTCTACAGTCCTTTTTTACCTTGCACTGTTACAAAAGCATCTATTTGTTCAGCCAGTCTGTGGGAGGGAGATATTCTGTGGGCTTGAAGCAATTTGCCTGTGGCTGTGGTACTCAAAGAAGCTTGTGTACTGTGATCATCTCAGAGGCACGGTTGGGTCTTTGCGCTGTCAACTCCGTTCCTGTTTGGTTTCTGTTCTCTAGTGCTGCTTCTCTCGGATATTGAGCAGGGAGATACTGGAGGGATGTCTATACCTAACCACTGCAAAGGAAAATTAAAGCCTTGTGTACTCACTTCCCCTTCTATTTCATTAGTACAGCTAAATATCCCATAGCATCATGATTTCACAAGTAACATGCATGATACTGTTTCTCCATTGTTACTGTGGTTTAGGATGGCTTGGTTTTTTTTTTTTGACTTTTAATTCATGCCACGCATTGATAGCCATGAAAGAGCATATACAGCCTGCACTAGTTCCTTGCCGAATTTTGTAAGAGAATGTATTTAGCTAAATTATGTCCTGGAGAAAAACAGAAGGGCAAGGCTGCAAATTGGCCACTTTGCTGGCTTTCCCGTAACACCCTGAGGGCGAGTTCCTGATACACAGTGGCACCTTTACCTTGCTCTTTACAGGAGCAAGCTGCCTCTGGCATTTATCACGGACAAGCAGGTAGCCATAGAAAGCTGGCTGGGTCAGCAACACGAAACATTGGCCAGAAGCCTACTAGTGTGGCCCTTTGACTGGTTACGAGAAATACTTGCACTGGAAGGATTGACAGATCACTCAGTTTAATTGATTCGCACAAAGATAGCAGTGGCAGCGTTGTATAAACAGGAGGCAGAAGTGAGTAGTTTCCATTTGCTTTCTTGCTTATTTACCAGTATAGTGGTGTAATTCACTGTAGGCTCCTGAAAACCATAAGCTTGTTGGACTGTGTGAGATTTTTTTCTTTGTGAGTATGCCCATATATTTAGAATAGCAACAAAATTAACTCAATTGTACTGCACTGACTTCAAATACCAGATATCAGTATCATACACCACCTCTTAAAAATACTTTTAACTGTAAACTTTGAAGTGTTTTTTAGCCTTTCCTTTGGATCTTTTCATCTTCAACTAGAAGTAAAGGCTTTTCTAGTAGAGATCTCTGCAAGGGAAGTGTTATTAACAATTAATTGTATCTGGATTTCCTTAATTTTTTCATACATGGAAACTGTAAAAAAATTACGATAGTTGTTCTATAGTGGTTTATTCTCGTTAACCCCGAGATCTTCCTGGGCATTTTTTTTTTGTGTGTGCATCTTTTGTAATTTGTTCTTCTACAAGATACCCAGAATTTCAAGGCAAAAAAATGGGTTTCATTAACAAGCGTGAACGCACTGTGAAACTGAAGGTGATATAATAATGTTACTCTGAAGCTGCAGAGCACAGGCATACCGTAGCATGTTGCTGCAGTATTTTATTCAAGCTATATTAGATAAGAAGGACATTTAAAAAGTAATTATTAAGCATGACATTCCAAATTTTTTTTTTTTTTAAATACAGATAGATATGGAGCACCTATTGATTGACATCTGCATGTAATCCTACTTACTGGATTTAACTAAATCTCTCTTTGAAGTGTTGTTAGACTGAACCGAGACGCTTTCATGAAATTTCATATTAGATCGTAATAGATTTTTCTAGTTTGTCATCTATTGAATAAAATGTATAAGCTTAAACTCTTTAAAATATAAATAGAAAAGGCAAAAACCATGCTCTTTCTCTGAAGCTCACTTTGTGATTAAATCATTCTGTATATGTTCTGAGAGTTACTTCTGTATTTTAACTCCTTATAGTGTATACTTTCTAAAGGGCAAGGCATCAGAATATTCTTGTGAGCAAATACCGACAAAATTAGAGTTTAATCAGTGTACTGGGCTGGGTTTATAGATTTTGGCTAGTCTTTCTATCTTTTTTTGCGTGTGTTAAGTTTTTATCATAGTGTCTTCCTGTGTTGTGGTGGTGGTGGTGGTGTTGTAGTTTACTATTGATTAGTACATGAATAACTCTGTTTGCACCTGATTCTTTTTGCCTTTATAGTGTTTTTCTATCACTTGTAATTGCAAAGATGTATTTCAGTTTATAAGACATTAAATCATGATCACTGGATGTGCATTCTCTGTATAGGTTGAATTAATATCTGATATCATCATTTCATCTAGCATAGTTGGCTTTTAGTGTTGTGTATTTATTTTGCATTCATTCATTGTCATTTTTAGCCCTGCAGTTTTTAACCATCTAGTTGATAATTCAGTCAAAATAAGACTACTGCTACTGAACTGAAATTATACCCCAAAATTTCTCCAAACTTTATGGATTTATTGATCCCTTTATGAAACATTTAATTGACCTGGCATTTCAAATTAGAGATGTCAGCTTCTTCTACTGGCAGACTATTTGGAAATGCAGTACATTAGCTAGCGATTTTATTTTGGTAGCTTTTCTGAAGCTCCCCTATAATGAATGAAGAGTATGGTTGCACGTTATTTGGGTGACTGTGCTAGTAGCATCTAGAACCATACCTTGCACCTGGCTAGTGCCGGTGACAGTCACAACGTCAATCCTACATGGGCAGAGGCTTCACTGTGGACCAAAGAAGCTTGCCTGAGCAAAAAAGCTGTCTCAAATTATATGCCTCTACATTTCCGTTGTGATTGTTACCTGAAGTAGATGCAATTAAAATATGTTTGAGGTATGCCTACATGTGTTACCATTTTCTGTATGTAAATTTGAAATTCCCAAAGGCACTTAAGTGGGCAAAGAGTGAATACCATGAAACAGCTGGAGAAATAGAACCAAGAAATAAGCATTTTTTTAAAAATAAAGTTTGTAGGATTGCCTCTTTGGCAGAAGTCTTTAAGAAGGATATAGATGTGGAAAGCAGAGACTTTATGAATGTACTAAAGAGCGTAGTGGACATTGAACCATTACCTGAAATTGTACAAGAAGGTAATAAGCTGGCATGTATAGTGACAGTAGCACAGCAAAATAAGAGATGGCTTTTGCCCTTTGTGTTACTCAAAGAATAACTAGCTGAAAAACATTAAGTGCTAGGAGGAAAATGTTAATGAAAATGAGAAGCAAGGAGCTAAAGCATAGTACATCCCAAGTATCAACAGTTTACAGGATAAAGATAGGAACAGTAAAAGATAAGGAATGAAAGATTTCTCCCGACGATTACTTCAGGTGAATTGAAAACACTTTTGCAAAGAGAAAAAATAATGTAAGAGGAAAGAAAGTCCAGTAATAAATGAGGTGAGGAATGGAACTGCTGGATCCTTCTGTTTTCTACCCAAGAGCCACGTCTTCCAGGCAGTGGAGAGAGAGAACTTGTTTTAAATGCTCTTTTAGCAAATGATTCCACCTGCTGCTTTTTTCAGCAGAAACAGCTTCTTTGTATTTTTATCCCCTTTGTGTCCCTGGAGTACCAAAGGGAATAGTTTCTTATTTCTAGTTGATTATCTTGTTATGGATAATTCATAAAGATTACAGTACTGTTCGCCTATCCCTGCCTACGCAGGTAAAGGCTAAACCAATAGATACTATTTTTCATCTCAGTGCCTGTCCAACTGCATCCAGCTGTGAGGCCAGAGGTACGGCAGGACAGAGGCCTCAGTGCCTTGCACCTCTCTGAAGGCAAAGCGTGCTGAGCTTCACCTGCGCTGGGAATCCAGAGGGGTAGCTGCAGGCACTCCATGTCTGCCACCTATACCTATACCTGACTTCTACACACTGCTCAGACAGCCTTCCGCCTTACTTCACCTTATTCGTTGAAAACGCTGTAAATCGTAATAAGTTTACAAATTTCCAGATTTTTAATCACAGGAGACTTTAGCCTGAGACTTCATGGGATGAGATTTATACCTCTGGTAGGAACGGTCTAGCCTTCATTATGTGAGGTTTGATTAATTCACTCTCTAAGTATGTCAGTACCTTTTGCACTGTGTGTTTTTATTAGATAATTAACACCCGATAGCTAATACGTCAGTGAACCACTGTCAGGGTGCAGTGAGGCGGCTGCCCCGGTGCTGTGCCATGCCAGGCACCACACGAGGTGAGCCGCCCAGCCCGGCAGCAGGAAGCTGGGGTCAGCCAGGCTGGGTAAGTTCCGGTGGTGGGGCAGGTTGAGGTGGAGCCTGGACCTTGAGTCAGGGTCCAGGAGATGCGTGGCCAGGCACAGGCATGGTGTAGCCCCTCGGGCAGGGGTGAAGGGCGGCTCCCCAGGGAGAGGGGCTGCTCCTGCTGCTTACAGCCCCATCCCAGCAGCCTCATCCGCTGGTACGCCGCACCGCAGCGGGGCCAGCCCTGTGCACAGAGCCTGACGTTAGCCACTCAGTCTGGCCTTCCAGGGTCCTTCTTGCTGCCTGGTGATTTTTTTCAACTGTGAGGAGCTATGATTGCAGTCTCAAAGGAAGAGCTGTGTTAGCAGAAGGACATATAAAATTTTCACTGTACAAGCAATAAAGATTGAAGAGGGTAGGATGTTTTTGCTCAGCTTTCCCATGTGTGCCTGTGCTGTCTCCATATCTTCAAGCTCTCGCTGTCATAGACGAGTTGCAAAATTTTCTGATCCTTGCTGCAAATTGGCCCTGAAGTGCCACAACATCCCAGGAGTTTTGTTTATATCTCATCGGTCAAAAATAAATAGGCCTGATACATCTAGTTATTTTGAACAGTGATGAAATGCGGTAAATAAATGTCACCCTTGATGCTAGTAGAAGCAATACAAGAATATTTTATAGGCATCTGCTGTATATTCTGAAATGCTACCTAAATTTAAGAGAGCTGAAAATGCAAAATACCACATAGGGATTTTTATTCTAAATATACAAGTGAAACAATTCCAAGAAGGGGAATAGAAATGTTGCAGTATTGTTTGAGTGCTACCATGGCTTGACTAACAATGTTCAGTACGTCCTTAGTTCAGAATTGTTTGTGTGAGGTTTGATTTCAGTCCAGGTTCAGTGATACGCTCGCATGTTTTCTGTAGTCTTCCACAGCGCTTGTCTACATTAACAAACAATTGAGCGGGACAGGAAGGGATCAGTAGGTCAAATATTTTGTATTGAGGCCCCAACATCTTTACTATATGGGCTAGATTTAGTCTGACTAAATGTGGTATAGGTGGTATAGGCCACTGAGATGGCCTATACCACTTTTATAATTCAAAACTGTCCAAAGGACCACTCCCCCTTAGAGACTGAAGTGCATTTTGTGCACACCTGGTTCGGTTTTCTTCACAAGGAATCTAGTTAATATGCATCAAAACTGCTCTGGAAACCTGACGCATGTACTGAAAAAGGGAGAAGTGGGGTGATTCTTTTCAAAGCTACTACTGATAGATACTACTGTATCTAAATATTTGAAAACTAATAAGGCTCATCTTCTATAACGTACTAAGACCTGTGATTAATGATAGCACTGTGGTAGAAGTGGTAGAAGCTGTGATACTGCTTTCAAATAACATATTATCCAAACCCAAGTCTAATTTTGTTCTTCAGAATGTAATTGATGCATGTTTTAATGTTTATTTTTAGTTCTATACTCAGTGTCCAAGGGGAATTGGAAACAATTGGCGTGGCTACTTGCTTTAATTAAAATACTGTAGGGAAAAAGAAAATGATCTAGTGACACATTACTCATGCTTCTTTTTTTATTTTTTTTTCCTATAAGTGATTTTGATTTTAGAGCTGGTCTCTATATGGACTGTGTGGCAATCTAAAGTGAATATGGTATTCCAGGCTATGCTGACGGAACAGCAAAAAGCAATATGTCAGCAGCAAGAGGAGAAATTGGGCTTTGGAATAACAAGAACAGAAATTGACATTGGGAAGAAGATAGTACATCTTTAATATCCTTAAATAGAAGTGGGGTTTTTTTCTTAATTCTCTAGAACTGCTGAAAATTTTCCACACCTGTTGAGGATTCAGTAAGTACGCTACTACATAAATGACTGGTAGCTAGATGTTTTGAGCATAAGAAATATTTTAGTTCTGTTAAAAGACAGAAAATCTGGCTGACAGATCTACTCTGCACTTCCCACCTCTGCTTGATAAATAGAGGATAACAACAGTTATTGCTTTTAAATGTCTCTTTTAAATCTTTGTCATTTTCTCTAAATTTCTTTTTGTTGCCAGACAGAACAGGATGTTTGGGGGAGGGGAGAACAAGGAAGATACTTGAAAGAATCCACCTGTTCATATTGGTAAAATGACCAAATTCATGGAAGAAAAAAAAAAAAAAAAAGATTAAGGAGCTGGAAGCTGCATTCTGCCCTGCCCTAGTTGATGGAGTGAGAGTGTTGTATTGCATCCTGTAAACTGGCAGTCAGCTATCATCGTTCTTTTGAAAGTCAAATGGCTTTAAATCAGAGCTTCAGCTTATGTTGAGAGACATTTAAGCCTTTTTCTTTTCCTTCCTTTTTTCCAACATAAACATCAGTCATGCAGCCATTTCCTATTACAAACTTGAGAACACTTCAGAGAGGGGCTGATTTCCCTCCATGTTAAGGTAATCCTGTAAAGGTCACCGTCTAACTAATGTGAGCTTCCAAGATAAGGTACTAAGAGTGAGTATTTTTTTATTATGCAATCGGATATTTGAGAGCTTTCTTTGAAGTTTGCAATTCCTTTGCCAGCTGGTCCCCAGTTTGCCAAAGCTGACCTAATAACACGTAGCTGGTAACTTAGGAACTTCCAATAATTACAGAAGCACTGGAACAAACCTCCTAAGCTTGCTGTCTCTTGGTCAGACATTAGCCTGAAATCTGAGAGGAAAGTTAATTGCTTTGAATGGTTCAGATCCCGCTGTTTCTCTGACAAGTGAATGGCTGCTCTTTATGTTTTCTAAGAGGCCAATGGAGTTACATGGCTTTGTTGGGATTTACGTTCTCTCGTAGCACTTAAGACTGTAAGCCAATAAAGGTGTGGATTTGGCTTTGTTACAGTACTTTCTGAAATGAATAAGGATAAAAAGCATGAATTATGTTGGTTTCTCATTTCATAAGTGATACGCAAACTCATATTTCAGTTTTCTTTTGGTACTTTTTACATAAATTGCCACAGAGACTATTAGCTGCTTGAGAGCAGTTTGTTATCCTTAAGCAATAGTGTTGAGGGACTATCTTTCGACTTATTTTGCTGCAAGCAGTCTTGCAAAGCTTTGTACTGAAAAATTTATTTTATTTTACAATTTTATTATTTAGAATATTATTATTTAGAAATTTTACTCTAAGGAGTTATTTTAAAAAAAGGCAAAAAGGCTACTCTGGTCAACCTTCAAAACAGACTGTTCTTTACATTAGAAGAGTCAGATCTCCAAGGTTACCCTTGTGTGTCTTTTATGTTGCCTCTGTGCGTTTGCTCTTAGTGTGGAAGGACCCCTTCCAGAGGCAGGAAACCAGCTGGACCTCACTGCTGGGCTTGCCCATAGACTCAGCTGAAGCACCATGAATACTTTCAATGAGAACAAGTCTGAAGACCCTGCTTTTCCCAGCTCCTCCCAAATACATTTCATACAAACTACCAAACAGACAGGATGGTGATTACAGCTGTTGGTTGCTGTCAGCATACTCTGCTTTGGGCCACTGCTGTAGCTGAACTGCTCTCTGTTCCTTTTCTGATCCTCTGAGCTACCCAGGCATTCCTCCATCCCTTCAGAGCTCATTCTTTAGCTGGGAAGTATGAAGAAAATTTCCTTACACCTCCTTTTTGCCCTTGCTAATAAGTAGTTCTGCAACAGAAGAGAAAGCTCATTAAAGCTGTAAGAGTTTGAAGAAGGAAAGAAAAATGAACAATTAAGGAATATCATAGAATTTAAGCATTACTGCCATAAACTCCTAGAATAAAGGAAAATAGGTCTATTTAACATCCACTCCCTGAGACTGAAAATGGGATTTTGTTTGCACTGCAAGAATATTGAGGTTTAAAAAGATATTTGCCAGGGCTTTTTGATGAATCAGTGGCTGACCACCAATGCTGTGTTATTTCTCTCTTTCAGAAAGAACCAGATGTTCAGACAGACAGACCTACAAACATGCGCCTAAGTGAAACATATGTTCATTAGCTGCTATTAAGGTCTTAGATTATATTACTGATCTAAATTGGTTTTTATAGTCGAAGGCTTTGTCAACAAAGGAAACAATCTCAGAAAAAAACCCTCTAGTTACCTTCAAGACTGCAACAAGTTAGCTCAGGGATCTTACTCTCCTTCAGCTGAGTTTACTTATTTAAATAAAGATTTTCAAAATGTCTTCATGTCACCTTAGTGAGGTATTAGAGTGGTAAAAGAGAGAACTGCTGGAAATCTTGCTGTCAGATCCACCACCACGCTGCATAGTGGTAACCACATTTCCACAATACGCTCAAAAGAGGAAAAATGAGGACTAATGATTTTACCAGCCGACAAAAAACCCCCGTAGAGACTTGGTGTCTCTGGAGAGCCACAGTATGCTATGGCTGGACTTACTTGATTCCTTGATTTATTTGAACTACTGGCATTTTTTTTGCTTTGTGTTTAATTTACGTACTTTGAAGAATTAGAAGGAAAGGATTCTTTGATTTTAAGTGTATTTCTTTGCGTCTCATTTCCTATTTTATTTTATAGGCAATCAGTACTGTATCTATTGATCGTCAAGGATGGTATCTCTTAATTCTTTGGCACATTGCCTTATGTATTCTGCATGTGGTCCCTACCTATCTTTTCATTAGCTATTACTTAATGGTGGAAAAAAGAGAAACTTTGCTTATCAAATTGATTTTGACATCAATTCCCTGGTCAAAAAACATTCCGAAATATCTGTAAAGAGCTGTGGACAGCATATCACCTGCCACACTAACAGGAAAAAATGCTGTAGACAATTCTACAACTCTATGCATATATTTTGAAGGTGAACAAAGTTGTGTACCAACCTCTACTGCATCCTACAATCACTAAATGCACATTCAATTCAATATTGTTTTCAGAGGACGTATGCCAAAAATAAAATAAAATAAAATAAAATAAAAATCTCTCTTTCAAAGCACCTGGCACTGTAAATCACCATGCCACATGGACTTTCAGGTGGGTAAGGATGCGCAAGATCAGACTTCTCAATGGCTCTACTTTTGACTCCACTGAAATATTGTAAAAAAGGTAATTAGGTTGTAAATGAAAATTTCCTTCCTGCATGTTTTCTTGATTTGAGTGAGCAATTTTTTTCCTGCTTTTTTGCTTAGTCAGTGCTCCAGAAAAACAAAACAGAAGAGAAAATGCTTTGAGCTGCCATTAACATTTAAATATCTTTCCAAATGAATCGTCATTACTGAAAGTCTCCATTTGTCTTGAATCATGGTAATTTCAATAGTGTTTGAATCTCTCATTAATAAGCTGCATAGACAATTTTGTATGTACTGAATTAAAATTCATTCAGTGGTGGCATCACAATCTGCTTGTAAGAAATGTATTCAAATACTGCAAGAAGGAACAAGTTTTTAATGTTGTTTAAAAATGGAGACATAATAATTGAAACAATAATACAAAAATATTTTTGAACAGATTTAAAAGATTTGATGTAAAAAATAAGTGTGGCATTGACTGGTACTGATATTCTCATTGAATGCAGTCCCATAGAAATACATATTCCTGTTTAAGACATAAAATGACAGTTATGTATTTTAAGAAATAATAAATGATCTACCAAAGCTAATTTTAAAGAACAATGTAATTTTTAGTAATCTTCTCTGGAACACTTCATGTTTTATTTTGAATTCTTTTCCAAGCCTTTAGTGTTTTCATAGAATACTGTAATGCAAGCTCTGGATGTGATTTCACAAATTCATTTGGTAACATCTTTTCAGTATAAATATGGTACTTGAACCCTGATTTTTTATTAGTTCTCATTTTAACTGCTTTTTATATGCTTAGATTCTATTTGCCTTGCAAGTGTGATTTTGATATTTAAGCTTAACTACTCACATAGACATGAACAACAGGAGTAAATAGTAGATTCTGATATAATAGCCTTAATCTATATACATTTGGTCCAAAATTTAATAGGAGACTTTTGACTGATTACTCCACAAATACTCAGTCAATGTATGTAATCACTTCATCACAGCTGGCTAAAAAGGTTAGCTCTGGAATTAAAGAAAGAATGTTCTTTAATGTCTCTAAACAAGTTAAGCATACTTTTTTCATCTTAGATGCAGTAAATACAAAGCCAACATATATAGCAAAAATGCAGGCATTTCAGATTGACTGATGTTTACAAGCAATAGTTTCACCACTCTTTGAAGGGCATTCCTACCCAGCTAATAAGATGGATTGTCTTGTTTTACAGCCAGCTTCAAAGGTACTGGATGAGATGCCAAAGTTTCTGATGAAAATATTTCAGTTGTGATGAAAGGCTCTTTTAAAATGGTGGACTTTCTTTTCTTCTTCTAATTTTCACTGAAGCTCAAAGCTGTCGAACTATTTCATTCTAAAAGTCAGCATTTATCTACTTTCTCATGAAGACCAACTTCCATTCATGAGAAAAAGTGTTTTTAAAAATCAGTGGAATGGCTTGTGAGTACTGTTAATGGTTAGAATCAGGACATCTGTCCTGCTAGGCTTATTTTATACTCTGGCAGTTACCTTTGATTATTTTTCATAAGCAAAGGTTAAAAAAATAAAGTTGGACAGTTAAAAAAAATGTTTTAGATTTTCATGGTTTTATTTTTTTCCTGCAGTGTGTTTTACTCTAGTGCCTCCTGAGATCCCTTTTAATTTTCATGGCATCACAGCTTTCTCACTGATCTAAATGGATGTTGACATTTGAAGTTTGTTGATTTACAAAATGTCAGATAATTATAGGGAGAAAATGAATTACATCCTCCTTTCTCCATATGAATATTAGTATCATGTACTAACCTGGGATTATGAAAAAGTTAGTTATAACTGACGTGTTATAAAAGAGTATTTTATTATGATCCTGTGAGTCTTCCTGTAGTCTTACAGGGAAAACAACAATTTTATATAATTCATTTCCTTTTGCTTTTGATATATAAGTACAGCTGCTGGTATTTTTTTCAGGAAACTGTCTCAAAACACCTCAAAAGATCTAGTTTTGGAAAAGGTTATGGTAGTCATTCTAAAGAAAATTGTCAAAAACCTGGGGAAATTAATGCTGTTGCAATGATAGGCTTAATAAAACTATACAAAAGTGAAAGAGAATGCTTTTATCTTTCTCTTTCTGGCCACAACATGCTAAAAATAATATTACTAGGACTGACTTCCCTTCCAATTGTTTTTGTTTACCAACCATTTTGTTCTGGTCACTCAAGCCCTTTGCTGAATGTGAGTCTGTGGACACAACACCTAATTCAATAATGCTGCTTCTTTTTTTTCCACTGTATTTTGCTTGGCAGACCATTCTGTCTGTTTGACATTCTCTAGGATTGTTTTCAGCCTCATTCACTACCGGCATTGATTTAATTCTTTATTTTAAAAAGATATGTGCATCTCTCTGACCACACAGTATGTAACTGCAAAGCTGCCGATCTGCAGTAGTGATCACCTGTCACAGCAGGGTGCAGTAGGCTCTAAACATTCATTTCAAAATTTCCTACTGCTCCACAGATAACTTTCCAAACTGTGGGAAGAATGTAAGTAGGAGCTATGGTCGTGTACTGCTGTCCTTCTGATCATTCAGGCAGCTTGAAATATTATTTCTGAGGTGGAAAGAGGGGAAATTCCTCATTTATATGTAGTCATATGAACTATGAATCCAAATTGTTATCTGAAACGTCCACAGTATCCTTTTGAAATGGGAGAAGTAGCATGGGCATAAGAATAGTAATGTTATCTAGGAGAACTGGAAATTCACTCTGCACTTTGCCTTTTAGTGACTTTTCTCTGTGCCTTGTATTTTCTTATCCGTCTTATCTATTGCAGGCACTTTGTGTCATTTTTTCTCCTCTGAGCAGAATCTAGTAAAAAGTAGCCCAAATTTCAGTTGAGAGCTTCAAGCATTGCTGAACTATGAACAATAGTAATGTAAACTGAATTGGTTAGGCAAAAAATGTGGTCAGGTGGATTTTTCAGAAGAGTACAGTAGGAGATCTGACTCTCATTCAGAGTGCCCTTTCCCAAGTTCATATTGAAAAAAAGCCATTTCCTCCTTAAAGCCTTGGTCTCTTAAGTGTCTAAGCTATTTATCACAGCTTGTTAGGTAGCCAGAGCTCCAGCTGCACCCATCCTGGCTGCCAAAATCTCCAGCTTCAAACCTGACAACTTCTACAGTTATTCATAGGTTTGAATTTTTCAATCCGTGACCTTTTGAAAATTTGTGGCAGCATGAAATTCACTTATTTACCTATCTAAATGAATAACAGAAGGGATCCTTAAGTGCTTGTATTATTCGTTTTCACATAAATTTCATAATACATTTTTTCTTAGCGTACTTGAAGTTGGGATGGCTGGAAACATCTTTTCTGTGTGGAACAATGTTTGAGTTTTAGCATTTTACATAGAAAGTCCATCTCCTGAGATGTTGATGAGGTGCAGGTATCACGAGGACAGCTATTATCTACCAACAGCAAAGTTACTAAAAAATACTTTTAAAGAGTACAGTAATTGTTTGGGGTTTTTTTTCTGTTTCATTTATTAAGCATCAGAAAACAGATGTCATTTTTTGATGATTCCTTTTTCGGCTGGTGCCAAAACACTGTACACGCATAAAGTCTTCAAAGCGTCATTTCCAAAACCACTACCCTTTTTCAGAGAATGAAACCTTAAGTTAAACAGAAGGCTTCAATCTTTTCAAATGCCAGTTCATTTCTCCAGCCTCTCCTGCTGGGAAACATATGGTGGCATAGCAATGAAGTGGCTTTTCACCAACTAGATTTATATGCTATACTGCAAGATCAAGAAAACCAGAATGTTTTCATTATGGGAACTTTGATGAGACATTAAAAGACAACAGTGTCCAGGTACTTCACTTTTGAACATTTTTGCAGAACATGAGGTGGCATTACCCAGTGGTCAGGTGATACAATTATGTATTGAGCGCTTTAGGAAAGCTTTGCTATTGCTCACAGCATGATTTTGTTCTTTTTGCAGATTTTATTTTAGGAATTGCTCCTTAAAAACTTCAGAAAATACCTCAGTAATAAAAATGTTGACTTGAAATTTCTTTTCCATTTGTATACAAGAATAGACTGTGAAAACACCACCTTTTTTTAAATTTCAAAACTCATTAAGAAACAGCAGATATTTCATAATTGACAGCCAAGTTGCATTTTCTATAGATCTGCACAAAAATAAAGGAAGATGAGAAAATTAAGCATAAACAGATCTGTTGTTTTTCAAAGAACAACTTTGAAATACTTTTTGGATTTTCAGATGAACGCAAAGAACTAAGGGAAGTTATTAGTTTTGTCATTGAATTAAAGGAGGATGGGGGCTAATCTGATACACAGTTGTTTATATGTAATGTTTAAGACATTGATTTAAAGTTCCAGCTGACAAATGTCTTTGACAATTACTATGATGGTTCCTTTGGCATTTAAAATAGATTAGTTCTTCAGTATATGTACAGAAAATATATTGCTTTTTCTCTATATTTGTATTCCTATCTGTACAGCATCTTACTTACTAGTCCATTGTACTTGTTCATCACTCTGAAAAATTTTAGTGGAGTTCTGTGAGGTGAATACTCTAGCATGCTATGAACAGCACATATTTCAATGTTTTACCACTTCATAGAAAATCCAAATAATGAAAATGTGGGGAAATGGAAAACATGTAATGCACCTTAATCATTAAATAGAAGAAAAAATGTGAAATAATTCAGAATGATTGTAGCAAAGAGTATTTGGTGCTATTTGTGTCTTCACCCAGAAAGGGCGATCTAGAAATTCTGGCATTTGGCTTCATGCTAACACTGCAATCTAACCAGAAAACTAACCAAAAATGTTTTCATACTAATAAAAGGCTAATTTTGTTCTAGTTAAACTGACAAATTCTTCTGTATTTCTGACATTTGTTTCCTGTGTGTTTCTCTCTTTCCTTCATCTTTTGAACTCTGTATATCCAGTTATTCTTTGTCCATTTGATAGTGCTTATGTACTTGCTGTTAGTATAGATAATAACCTTGAAAGCATGTCCCCCCCCACATTATTAGAGTGTTGGAAGATCCATCTTTTATCCAGATAAAATACAAAAGAAAATGTCTTTCTATAATTGAGCATGAAAATCTTATTGAGTTTTATAACTTCCCTTGAATAGCAAGTTTCTCATCTTCATTTGTAAATAGCAGATTCAGTTTTGAATAGAGGATTAAGACTACTTTCAGAGTATGTAACCACACAACTGGTAATCCTTAATGTCTGCTTAGTTCTATAATAGGCAGTTTCTAATCAGAGCATTTTGATGTCAGCTGAATGTCTTCTGAATTAGATTTACTGTCATTTGATAATACGTAACATCTTTAATCAGAAAAAAAAGGTAATAGAATTTAATGCAAGCAGCAATCTTTTGGCTTAATGACATCAAAGACAAGGGTGCCCTCTTTCTATGAAATCAAGGATGAAGGCCCAACACAACAACGTGGTTTGCAGCAGTAAGATGACAGTGTGCTCACTCTAAGCCAAGGGAAAAGGAGTGAAATACAGAATAACTCTTGATTGCTTTCACTATTGCAGTTATTCCTGGAAGCCCTGATTACAATAAATCATTTAATTTTTGCTTTATGAACTCTGAAGAAGGCATTACGTTGGTCACAATACTTTGCTTCCCATTTTTTCTCAATTGTTGAAAAATGGGAGGAGAGTGATCCTGAGAAATATAAACAATATAATTGGTATAAATGAATCTTTGTTTTGCATGCTGTAGTCTTAAAAATCTACTTTCTTTCTCACTGATTTAGTGGTTGGCTTCACAGGCTATTGAATTATAGCTGTGAGTCTCATTGCTGATGCCATAGTCTTCCAGATTTTGTCATTTGGTTCAGTTTTCTTAGATTTGTTTCACATTCAGTAACTTGTTAAGCAGTTAGACTTCTGGTTGTAAAACAATTTTTGAGTCATTTTATGCTCTGGCAGTATGAGTCATAAAAGTAAGAAGAAACTGTCTTATGTGGAGATTGTAGGGCTTATTAAACGGCATATATATAGAGACAGGCTTTCTTATAATTTAGAAACTTTATGGTAGGATTTGCACTTAACTGTACTCCTTTCTCATGCTATTTCTGTGATGTTTACAATGCTCCTAATTTAATGAAGTCAGATTTCTCATCCAACATACGTTGACCTATTTTTCATTCTTTTTGTACATAATACTACCCTCTCTGTGCCCCCAAATCCCTTATGTTGCATATTAGTTAAGGTGCAATTGGTGAAGCATTTTGCTGTATAGCTCTTTTGCTCCTTGCTTCTTTACCAACCTAGAATTTTTCCATATCTGAGGAAAGATTAATTCACCACCAATTAACAGATGAAGAGTTTTTCAAAAAATAATGTAAAAATAGGATTTTATTTCTACCCTTTTCCTCTACCGGACAATGCTGGGAGAGAAAATTTTTAAAAGCATTCAGCCTTGCCTATTGTCTGCTTCCATTGAAGTTCAGAGTAAAAGTTAGTGAGAAAAATATCAACTAAAAGCAGAACTTCTAAGAATTCCATGTGTAAGCTAAATATATTTATTTTGTAAGAAGAAAAGGAGGTGCTAAGTTGCAGGGTTTCAGTTCCTAACAGCTCAGAGTTGGTTTTAGCTAGTCAATTTAATTAAGAAAGAATGAATTCAGGACTGTGTAATGCCAACCTCTGTTAAAAGTACCCTCTTCCAGATTATCGTCACTCCTTATCAAAGGAAGGTTGAAAATAGCATCTCTTTTTTTGTTGAACCTATATGTCTTTGGAGAAGAAATCTCTTAGCTTTTATTTGAGGAAATATGTGCATTAATACTGCTACTAATAATTTTGTTTGATATTATGATGAGAAGTCAAACTCTCCTGAATGATATAGTTCCTGGAAAAACATATTTCTGTCTTTTCCAGATAACATAATCAGCAGTATTCTGCCACTAGTCTGTTACAAGAAATCAATTACTAAAGAAAATTAGGCAAAATAAGGAATGAGTACAAGCACTGGAAGCATATCCTGGCACATTTTCAGATCTAGTTCCTCTCAGCGTGCATGCCTAGACCATAGAATAGTACCTGTGGATGGATAGCAATTTTCTTAAAGATGTTTTCTAAAACTGTGGGAACAAATAGCCCAAAGACATTACTAAAAATGTAAGCTCAAAAAGACAATGCCTTAAAAATAGATTAAATGTGAAGTATGGGCAGAAGCAATGTCACAAAATCCTTACGAACTGCCTGTTGACTCCACACCAGATTATAGTTATTATGCTGGGGAATGCATGCAGAAGTTTACATTTCAAGAATGAAACCAGCAAGACCAGTAAGACAGATTATTTTATTTTTATCTTAGTATTTTGTTACTCACAAATCTTAACAAGATAATAGTGACTTCTTTTTAGGTTAATAGCTGTGAGCTTTTACCTAAAAACTTCCAGTGGTGATAATTGCCTGAATAGTTACTGAATACTTTCCTGTATTAAACATTTAACATTATTATAGCTGAGTGGTTATATTGGAAAGAATAAGGAAAGTAAGCAGAGAAGAAATGAGGATCTATATGTGGGAAACATGTCCCTAAATGATGCAAAACTGTACATTCAGTACGTCTAAAAATTTTGCCAGTTTTTCCAGCACATACATTATTTTCTTTTCATGGCAAACTCATGTTAAAGTAGTGCTAGCCTTCCCAGTAGCACTTGTTGATTCTCACCATCTTGTTATAAAAATTGGAGAAACACAAACAATACCTTATTCACAGGGAAGCTGAGAAAATTAGAGACACTACAGACATTTCCAATGGGCAGACGTGGTAGAAGTTAGAATACAGGTACTGAGGATGACAGAGAAATTTTCTGAGAGTAAAAAACATTTTATTACTGAAACAGGCGAAAGTCAGATTGTTGCATTGATTGGAAAATGCTCTTGTGTAGAAGTGGTAAAAATAAAGAGAAGAAATGCTGCAGATCTCATTGTAATAAATTTTGCCATATGATTTGAAATTCAGGTTTTCAGTTGAATGAGTTTAGGGTATTGAATTTCCCTTCAGTTTCTGACTGAAAAAATTTCATACAACCTCCACTATTTATTGAGTAAAAAGGGTCATAAATTTTAACAGATCTGTTACATAAATGATGCAACTGAGATGAGCAGAGTAGAAATATCTTTATAAATGAACCGATGTGGCTATATTTTAGATAACATAGCATTGTTTTGAATAGGGAAAGCTTCACCACTACAATTTTGCCACCAGTGACAATGCACACAGTACAAATTATGAAGCGTAGAAAATATGCAGAACAGCAGTTCCGCTTATCTGTAGTGAAATACTGGATCCACTCAGATTCGTGTCGCAGTTCCCATGGATTTCATTTTCTTCTGTTGCCTGGATTCCCACTATTGGTTTAGGATCCAAAACAACTGCTACTTGCCTGAGTACTCTTGTCCTGTTAGATCTGACCTGAAATAGTAACATAAAGTTCTAAGACAATGAATGCCATAATTCTGAGGAAAGAGAAACCCAGGCTAAAGAGTACATTTCAGGCAGCACTTGGAGAAGAAACTAGATATGAGGCCTTTTTTTGCCAGCTCCTGGAGTCATGTGGGCTGATGGGACTTTCAGCTTCACATCTGAAAGCAAGAGGAGAATCTTTTAGCAATCTCTCTCTGCGACGTCTAGGCATGTTAGGTCACAGTCATCCTAAGTGTCTTTATCCGTCCTTCCTGAAAGCATAAAGGATTGAAAAAACCCAGAGTAGAGTCCCTTTCTTTTCAATGCACAGTAAAATGAGAAAATGGGGCTATAGAAAGGTTCTATTTTTTTTTTTTTTAATACTATCCATGTTAAATAGTAGATACTACCTCAACTTCATTCTGTTTTGTTTATCAGCATAGTTTTTAATGTATTTGTTTAGGAATGTTTCTCTAAGTTTGCATTCCTTTATGGAGTTTTCTCTCCTTTATGGAGCTTTCTATGTCTAGCCATGAAGCTCTTGGGTGGAAGTAGTTTCTGTCTGGTGAAGCTGCTGTATCAGTAAATTAAGGCTATATTATCAGCATGGTACATATTTCCAAACTGTAGCCATCTAAAAATTTGGTGTCTAACCTGAGCTGATTGTCTAAGTTCTGTTTCTAATCAATGGATAATATTAGATACCTCCAAAAGAAGACAAATTGCCCATCCTATTAAACTGTCTTGGTGATTTTCCTTGCTCTTCACTACAACAGTATCTAGATGTCACATCTGAGTTTACTCTGACTCTGTGCTGCAGTGTCAATCAACTTGTAGTATGGGAAGGATGGAGCAGAAAACAGAAGCACACATGAGCACACAGACGCACAAACACAGAAAATGCTTCTTACAATCTCGTTTACTGAGTCCAGTTATATAGGAACAATATTTATATATATGATTACTGAGTCCGCAGTAACAAAGTTCGGTGATCGGCAAATGAAAAGCGATGATCTTTCTCCATCAAAGAGGGAGAGAAGGAATGCACCTTGCTGTCACTGAAGTGCAGCATTGATCAGGCACAGCGTCCTTAGTCAGGGAGACAATAATGAAACAAGTCTCTTTCAGTGTTTGCTTGCTTCTTGTTCTTGTTGGCATTGTGACTGACTTACGCCTCCTGTTATATCCTTTATGTTCGGAATGTGAATGATATACTTCATCTATGTTTGGTATATGCTCTTTTGGTCTCTTTCCTAGGCATTAAATCCTAGCGACTGTAATTTGCCATTTGCAATTTGTACTTTAATCTTTCGGGCCTCTGATACCATCCTGTGCTTGCACTTACGAAGCATATGCTGTGAGCCTGTGCATATATTCTTGGAGGCTTCTACTACAGAGAAACCTTGTTAGAACTTCACTGTTAAATGAAGTTAATTTAGATGTTAGAGGTAGAATTATTTGGTATCTTTACCTAAATTAGCAAAATGTCTTTTTATTTGAGGAAATTCCACATCCTTAGTTAATGTTTTAACAGTAAAGCTCTTTAAGATAAATTAGATGACTAGGAAAGCTTGTTTCCAGTGTTTCCTT